>JAJOZX010000219.1:365000-427500 GCA_023014485.1 Bathynomus jamesi | reverse complement strand
GAGTTCCTGCTAAAGTCAGTGGACGCCATTCCTGGGCGGCTCCAGAAGCTGGTGGAAAGAGTTGGAGCCCACATTGAATTTTAGAGAAAACCTACCATGTATGCCTACCTTTTCATATTATTTCTTCTGAAATAAATGGATAATATACGTATTTTTTTACCAATCCAAAATAGGGAGCTACTTTCCGCCCACCCTGTATATATATATAATATATATATATATATATATATATATATATACAGGGTGTCCCAGAATTAACTATTTCAATGAAATCGGACAAATTTTTTAAAAACACACTTTTATATATGTTTATCATGTTTAATATGTGTTAAAAATGTATAAATTTCTAAATTTTTTTCATAATTTTATTTTCATAATTTTTTCATAGTTTTTCATAGTTTTATTTTCATTCTCTTTCAGAACCCTATTAATAATGAATACACAACAACGCATCTTTGTTGTAACATCCCGTATCAAAGGAATGCAATGTAATGAAATCAGAGAAAAATTTACAAGAAGATTCCACAGAACCGGTCCTACAGACAAAGCGATTCGTGAACTTGTGAACAAATTTAAAAGAACTGGATCCGTACACGACGAGGTGGGAAGAGGACGCCCAAGGACAGCACGTAACAGTACCGAACAGGTACGACAATTGTTTGAGGATGACCCAACAACTTCGGTTAGGGAGGTCACTGATGAAAAAGGCTTTGATACGGGATGTTACAACAAAGATGCGTTCTTGTGTATTCATTATTAATAGGGTTCTGAAAGAGAATGAAAATAAAACTATGAAAAACTATGAAAAAATTATGAAAATAAAATTATGAAAAAAATTTAGAAATTTATACATTTTTAACATATTAAACATGATAAACATAAATAAAAGTGTGTTTTTAAAAAATTTGTCCGATTTCATTGAAATAGATAGTTAATTCTGGGACACCCTGTATGTATATATATATATATATATATATATATATATATAACTGCAAACAACACACAGTATATTTAATGTAAAGAACGACGCTTGTGTAGAAGAGCATTCCGCACAAGAACGTTCTCCCTCCTCATCTTGTGCGAAACGCTCTTCTACACAAGCGTCGTTCTTTACATTAATTATACTGTGTGTTGTTTGCAGTTAAAATGTATATATGTGCGGCATGCGAAGGTGCCCCCTCAGGGCATTGGTTTCTGCTCGTATGTAGGAGAATTACGACTTTTGATTGATCGAGGTCCATGGTGTAGTGGATAGCATATCTGACCGGCAATCGGATGATCCCGGGTTCGATTCCAGGGTGGTACCTCATTTTTCATTTGTTCGTTCTCCCTCCTCATCTTGTTCGGAACGCTCTTCTACACAAGCGTCGTTCTTTACATATATATATATATATATATATATATATCAGGCCTTGGTTTTGCTTCCGCCTGAATAGAACAAACAAAATAACTGGACAAATACTGAGACCTTTAAAAGAAGGAGTAGGACTATAATGATTCCTCTATTGAAAACACTGATTAGACCCGAGTTCGAATACTGCTCAGTCCTAACATCCCCATATAAAAATGAAGACATTAATCAGCTAGAAGGGAGTCGGAGAAGCTTCACAGCCAAGATCAATGGGTGCAAAGAACTAGATTACTGGGAAAGGTTACGTGAATTAAACTTATATTCACTGGAAACAAGAAGAGAGAGGCACACCATTATTTACACCTGGAAGATAATGGAGGAACTAGCCCCTTAATCTTACTCTGAAGATTAGACGCCTGGTTCAAAACAATCCCAAATGAGCTGAACGTACCTGGCTATGTGAGGTGGAGAGCGCAAGAAACCAATTCTCTACTTCACCAGGCCAACTCGAGAGGAGGGGCGACAAGCTCGACCTTCGTGAAATGAGGAATCATCGCACGGAACATTTGAAGCGTTGAAAGGAAAGGTGTATATTGGTGCTCGAGAAATAATGGTATAAAAGTATATATATATATATATATATATATATATATATATATATATAATATATATAAATTACAGATAAGTAAACTATACGAGCAGAATTCAGTATAAAATAAATGGTGTATCTCCATGTTATTTCACAGTTCTGTAACTAATACAAATACTCGCCCCACAGATCTTTTGTGCTGTAGTCGCTTCTTCAGGACTATACGTGATTTCTTTCCTGATAGGATCGACATCCATGCTTCCGGGTCTCTTAACGACAAATTCAAACAACATAAGTTACACATCGGAAGACTTAAAATGGCTCGGTATGGCCACTAATATGAAGGTGTTTTGTTTTTATTTTTCATGGTGCAACTTTGGATCATATTTAACAAAAATTTTAATTCATTATGCAAGAGTTCAATGATTTATTTGTAGTTGCATTGTAAATATTTTCTAAATAAAATGTTTGAAGATGAGGAGTTAATTGCGTAACACTGCTTCAGTAATAGACAGGGTTGCGCAAAAGTGCGCGCATCATAGGAATTTTCAATGTTGATTATAATATATTACTTTTTTAGAATTTAAATTCTGTAGCGATTGATCGATTTGTAGTACCTGGTATTCCATACATTAATTAAAACCAAGCTCACCCTCTCGTCTACTATTAATTTCGCAGCCATCCTCTGCCTAAAAGAAAAAAATAATATAGTCAACACTGAAAATTCCTATGGTGCGCGACTTTTGCGCCACCCTGTACATTACAATACATACGCAATGTAATATGTTAATTTAAAAATATACTTAATATTTCAGCTTCTGCACCGCTTTTAGCAACAGTTCCTGCAGACTTTCTCGCTGTTGTTTTTATAAAGTACTTCGGACCAACGTACGTTTTTCGAGTGAGTTTAATTTTGAGTTTCTTCGTCTACATCCTTATGGCGTTGCAACCAACATTAGTGGTTGTAGCAATCTCTCGAGTGGCTCTTTTTATTCTCGTTGGAGTGTTCGACATCGTTTGTGTGCCTCTTGTTGCTGAATTAAGTGAACCAAGTGTCAGAGGGTTGTGTGGAGGTAATATTTTTGTTGTTGTTTTTAATGAGTTGTCAGTCATCAGTTTGTTATTTTGTTTTCTCTTATTTTCTTTTCTGTTAGTTGTAAAACGCAACACCCTAACAAATATACCGCATAACTTAGATTCATTACTATTTCATTACAGATTCATTACTATTTTTGCCCAAAAAGCTTTAAACTCTAGAGTTTTAATAAAAGCATACGTGGCAAACTTTGTATCAAACGGCTTTTAAAGAAGCAAAAATATATTTCGGTGTTAGAAAATATTACGAATTAATTAGAAGAACTTTAAAAGTTAATGATCGCAATTAGCCAACCACTGAAGACAAGAGCAAAACAAAGTGTGATGCAAAAATTACGAATTGCATAATTTTTTCTTTCATTACCAGCTGTCTTTTACAGTGCATATTTTACGACTATAGTTTTGTGAGCTATTTCTCTTTGTAAATAGGCCACTGCTCAAGTCCTTTGTGGATAATTAATAATATTTTATTCATTTGCTACTGTACTGCAAACGGATTTATATTTAAAGGTGGAAATAAATTAATTAGCTTTGATTTCAAGTGCAGCTCACTGATATTCAGTATCCGATGATTTTCCTTTTCAGCTTTACCTGAACTGACAACATCCTTCGGTATTTTATTCGTGTTTATTACCTTCACGTTTCTAAATGGGCCTCTCGCAATTATTTGCTGTTCCATTCCTGTTCTTCTTGGATTTTTGGCGTCCTTTTTTGTACCGCAGGTGAGACATGATATGTATTCCTTCTTACAACGGAATCTTTTTCACTGTATATACACTTAAAAGGGAGACGCGATAATTTTTATGATTATTAAACGTTATATATAATTTCTCATTTATTTATTTTTTAATTTGAGACTTATAAATGCATGTAGTAGCGCAATAAATGGCAGTTATTGAGGAATTTTGAATCAGCTGGACTCGGCAGAATAAGTAGGAACATAGTAAAACCTATGGACATAAATAGGTGGACCTGGTACTGAAACCTAAATTTGGAAGTATCATACAAACCCTACGCCCAGCTTCAGCAAACCCACAAACCTTTCCAACACGGTAACTTCTACCAACTGTCCGAGAAAAAGTAATGTGTCGATACATGACACTATTCCAAGTTCTGTTTTAAAAATCCTGAACATTTGTTCAAACTCCTCTAAAGTAAGTGAAGAAGACTGAACAACATATCAGTTCTGGTATGATCAGTTTTTCAGCAAGAGAAACATTACAGTCTTGTCCATTCTTTTAAAGGTTCTTTGTATCGAGAATGACGTCACTATATCGACACATTTACTTTTTCTCGGACAAGTTGTAGAAGGGAGAATGTCGGAAAGGCCTGTGGGTTTATTAAAGTCTGGACGTGGCAGCAAAAACAGCTCACCGGACAACTATTAAAATAAGGCAATGTCCAGTCTGTATATTTCTGTGGTAAAACCCCTCAGATTTTAGCCGAGTTCAGGTCTCATTGTAGTCATTAATAATTGAGTTTTGTCAGGAGCAGATCTAGGGGGTTACAAGGGTCACGTGCCCTCGGCAGTGCCGACCTCGAAAAGATGCTCCTTCCTAACATTTTGTTTGAGATAGAATCTTGATATTCCTTGATGCACAGTTTAATCACAGACCTATTGTTAACAAATACTCGTTGCTACAATTGAGTGCAATGTTATTTAATCAGGGGCGGATCCAGAGCAAAAGCAACAAAAATAAACCCTTTGTTATATTAATAATATAACAAGGGGTTTACTGTATATATGTATTTTTTTATTTATATGGATATACTCATATACTCATACAGTGGCTCAAGAAGACTGTTCAATCGTGAAAATTATTTATGCAGCTACAGGGTGATCCAGAAACACCGTGACGTTTTTTTTGTTTTTTTTAAGTGAAATAACGTTTTAAGGCAAAGTGAACAAATTTATTAACACAGATACATGCATTTCCATGGAGAATTCATTTCAAGCATTACTGTTTGAATATGACACTTAATAGGTGACCTCCTTTTCGTTCAATGCACTCCTGTAGTCCAGGGATTTCTTGAATACACTCGAATTCGCCGTTTTAAGTCATCAGTATTGGCAGGACGTGTCTCGTATACCTTGCTTTTGACGTAGCCCCAAAGGAAGTAATCTGGTACTGCAAGATCAGGCGAGCGGGCGGGCCAGTTGATGTCCCGAAACGAGAAATGAGCCTGCCTGGATCCCTGAGAACTGCCATGGAATTCCGTGCTGCTGTGTGAGCAGTTGCTCCATCTTGTTGAAACCACCGAGAATCCAGTTGACTCGAACTTAACTCCCTTCGCAGAAATGTTTCCAGCATGACTTTGTACCGCTCAGCATTGACTGTTATTGTACTGATGTCGGAAACCGCGCTGCGTAACTGTAACGAACTCTGTTTTGATAAACAATTCCACTGCCGCAATGCGGTGTCGCACCGACCAGCGCTCCATCTCAACTAAACTCCAAACATCGCTGTACTGTTACTACTATACTATACACAATAACTGTCAGTTTGGAAGCGCCACTTAGCGGGCAAGCTGGTTTTTTAATTTTAAAATCCGTCAGGTGTTTCTGGCGCACCCTATACAATGATTGATTTTGTTTACATATCATGTAATATTTTTCTTATAATGTACTAATATTCTTTAGGAATAGTAGCTTGATAATTTAATGTAAAACTCTTCAGACAAAATATATTGTAATAGTTGTTACAATTTACTACATTGGTATTAATATGAGAGAATTTATATATATATATATATATATATATATATAATAAATAAATATATATATATATATATATATATATATATATATATATATATATACCACCTCGGTGGTGTAGTGGTTAGCGTCGCTGACTACGAAACCATCGGCCCCGGGTTCGAGACCCGACGGCAGCCGGCGCGCAGCAAAACCCAGCTGTTCATCCTTCCACACAATAAAGAAAGTGGTTGGTAGATAAATGGGTACCCTAGGTGGCCTAGTGGTTAAGACGCTGGGCTGCTGATGGGGCGTGGTTCGGATTCCACGTTAAACTGTAGGTCTAAGGTGGAGTGAAAAGCTTGACCTTCGTCAGAATGAACAATTCGGGCGGAAGCTAACCAAAAGGTTATATATACTTTAAATAAATTATTTATGAAATAGCAATGTGTGAATTGTATTCATACTAAGTAATATTTTTCTTATAACGTATTAGTACTGTATACATCTAATTTTACAAAGCCCCTCCCGTACCTACCCCAAGCTTAGGGCTTTGCGCCTCAGGCGTTGCTTCAGCAACGTCGTATTGTCACAGTGTACCCCCCGGCAAGATGCCATCTAGATCTGTCCCCGTTTGTAACTTTTCCAATTTGAAAGCCATTGTGTACAGAGGAATGGAGGCTGGGTTTATGTGAAACGCTTTTCTTGAAAGAAGTACAGATAAGCTGCTAATTTATTTATTTATGAAGAAATGATCTATTTCAAATTGGAGTTTGTTCAGCACTAAACTAACTTTGTTTCCTAAAACCTGCAGTCTCCGTACTGGCTTGTACAGCGTGGAAGAAAATTGGAAGCTGCCCAGTCGTTCGCTCGTGTCATTGGACCTTCAAGGAAAGAGAGGCAAAAGGAATTACTGCAAGAGACAGTATCGTGTTACGAAAAGAATAATGAAGATAATTTAAAAAAAAATCAAGTGAGAAGTTGTTTAGAAAAATGCATTCATTTTCTCTACTTGTTAATATAACTACTTGTCATAACATGTATGCCAGGGGTGCCCAAACTTTTCAATAGTAGAGTCTACTTTTGTTCAATCGACGTCTTGGGGCACCGCTGGTAATATGTAAATGAACATTTTAAGAAAAATTTTCACATACGATGTTTATATTGGGCGGGGGTATTGGAACAAAATCGACCTGCATAAAATCCACCTGCATAAAGTCAATTTGCTTAAATTCAATCTAAAAAAAATGCAGGTTGATTTAATTCAGGTTAGGTGATCTTAGGTTAGTCATTTCCACTTAAAATCTTGCTCCATATATCTGCATAAAAGTCAAATCAAACTGGACTTTGTTCTTGTCCAAAATATTTCAAATAAAATAATTATAAATTACTAGGTTTATTCATTCATATATTTAAACTATAATTTACACCCGTCCAAAAATATAATAATAATAATAATAATATTAATAATAATAATAATAAGTGACTGACTTCGGGTTAAGATATAATGGGTATAATAGCATAATTTACAAGTAGCTTTCCTTTTAATTTGACATCGTTGGGAGTCATAAGTTAAATATTATTGTTCTGTTCTCATCATTCAGAGTACAGATTTAAAACCCAATTTGCTATTTAAAACTAATGGCTTAATCACCATTAATTTAATGATTTTTTCTTTTTCAGATTAAACTTTTAGGCAAATCCAGAAACTGGAAGCCCTTACTTTTAACTCTCGCCATTTTCGCATGCCGTGAGTTTGGGGGCCACAACGTGATATTTTTTTATGCTCTTCAAATATTTCAAGAAGCGGATATTTCTCTCGATAGTTTTTACTGTACAATCATTGTGGGTGCAGTGAGAGTGTTTAGCACATTTTTATCAAGCTTATTTCAAGACAAATTGGGAAGACGGATAGTTTTAATTGGCTCAACATTTGTATCAGGATTGTGTCTACTCACTGCAGGTTTAATTCTTTTTTATGATGTGCCTGCCTTAAAAGTCGTTCCTCTAACAGCCATAATAGTATTAATTTTAATGACAGGTGTTGGAATGGGTCCTGTACCCTTTATACTTCTCGGGGAATTAATTCCATCGGAAGTAAAATTCTCCAGCACATCTATCGTTTATGCTATTTTTAGTATTTATCAGTTTCTTACAGTCATTGTGACACCAACTGTTTTAAAGTTCTTTAGTGTAGGTCCAGTATTTCTTGTATTCTCCACCATTAACGTCATAACTTCAATAATTTTGTACTTTATTTTGCCCGAAACGAAATATAAAACTTTAACAGAGTTAGAAAGTTTGTTCAAATAATTTACAACGAATTACGACAATTTGTAAATATTGTTATAACAGCTAGTTCTTTTTCCCTAAATTATACTTTTCCCTAAGTTATACTTTGTTTTGTAAGTAGGAAATAAGCAGGTAGGCTATTTAAGTTTTAAATATAAAATATTTACAAAGCATTTTTGTAGATGAGGTTAATAATTTTTATTTATATTTTTATACTAGGTTAGTAAGTATCAATATTAAAAAAAAGTGATGATAATGTTACCATTGTTTATAAGTAAATGAATACAAAGTAGTAGCTTTAATATTTTACCCTAAAAAGATATTCAGTGGAAGTTGAAAGTGAATCTGACATTTGCATATGGTTGAAGCACAAATGTTAACAGGATAAATTTAAACAAAAGAATAAAACTAAAAAAAAAAATTTACCTATTTATATTCTACACAGGGGCGTCATTTCAAATTGGCTTGGGAGGGGGGACGAAGAAGGCAGTGAGAGGCCCTTCACACGTAAAAATTTATTAAGTGCTACTCACAATGTACTTTATATCAAATTAATATAAACAAGAATGATTAAATGGTATAAGCTAGATTAGTTATTTACAGTTAACTATCAACTTAAGTTAAGCAATAAATCATGAAATTTATATCACCTAATGTAGTAAAGGATATCTTCTAGACTTCATTTTTGCAAAATCATCAACCAAAACACTTCCCTCCACAACTGCCAGAGGTCTACTAACCAAATCGTTTTCTATTACGTCACATGAGATATGATTTTCCTTCACGACGGAGGCAGTTTAAATGTCAACCGTCTCTGCCCCAACCCCCTTGTCGGGTCCCTGTCCCTACCCTCTCGCTTGGAGGATGGTGGACCATCACAAACTCCGATGCTCCGCTCATTTGTTTTTTGTTTACTGTGACGTCAGACGTTACTCACAGAGTTTTCAATTTTTTGTATGTCATAATTCATTGTCATTATTTTATTCAAATTATTCTAAAAAAGTTTTTAAACTGTAAGCAGTTCATTATATTGGTAAGCCACAAAATATTAGGTGCCTTTTTTTTTAAGAAACTATCATTTGGAGGGCCTTGAAGGCCACCCTGCTGAGCTGGGGGGGGAGACGACCGCCCCTCACGGCCCCCCCAAATGACGCCTCTGATTCTCCACCCCCACCACACACACACACACACGGGGGGGAAGCAGAACAAACTTTAGAGGTGCCTTTCTCCTGATAAATCATGCACCTAAGCTTATATACATTACTCTAGGAATTTTTATAGCATACGAGTAAACTAATGAAGCAAAGATTAAAAATATTATCATTAAGACTGACTATGAAACTCAAAGCCTTTACTTAATTTTAAACTTATCAAATGCATAACTTTTCATATACCGTAAATGAAATTAATCTACATTTTTTAAACTGGCTTATTATACAAGAGTAAGAAAATCTATATTGATGGTGGTAATAAAAAAATTTTGTGTGTACTTTAATGTCGCGTAAATGTGGTGTTTTTTTTAAATTTAATTTATTAAGTACATTGGTGCGTTTTGAACATAAAGTGGGTACTTTAAAGACTGAAAATCGTTCGTTTAACTATTTATTTCCTGAATGAAACAGTTGGTAAACAGTTTAAATGATGTATATTTTATCTCAAGTAAGTAGGCTGCTTCAGTAGCTTTGTATATACAGTAGGTTAAGGATAATTATCTGACGTGAAACTGATCTACAAAATTTGATAATAAAATATAACTTCAGATCATTCATCTGACTTGAATAACCTGGACAGGCCCGAGTAGTTTCATGTTTTCCAATTGAAATGTAATGATTATTATGAATAATCATTAAGTGTGAGTTCTTTACGAATTACAAGCTGTCAATGGGAAGCAGCACCGAGATATTTAGAAAGTTTTGATTTTTTAGCGTCAGAGGAACCTTCGGATTCAGATCCACTGTCACTCATCTTGATTGAATGATTGATTGATTGAAGTTTTATATGGAAGAGCTCGGCCAGTAAGGCTATTTACATCCTCCAAGAACAAAACACCAAATTCCATGGGAGAACTTCCGCTCTTCCTACATCAAGTACTAGGTCTATTATTATTGGGATGAGATAGAAAGAGAGAAAGCACACCATTACCCTCTTCAGTTCTGGGGCCAATTCCAGAACACTCAGAAAAGGATGAACATGAGAGGTCTGTTAGTTATACTAAACATGAACTGATAAAAATGGAACCGAGTACTAAGTCAACAGTAACAGCCAGATGGAGTAACTAGTGGGTAACTGATTAATAAACCTGTGGGAATGGAAGTCGGTATACAGTGCAAGATTTAAAACTCTTTCAACCGCCCAGATGCCATTACAAACTTGAATACTTGGTCCATAGTGAAGTTTATCAATGGGAGAGAAAAGCTACCCCCACCTAAAAGGACAGACAAAGTAAAATCCCCGACACCATATTGCAAAAGAGAAGATCTTAATTTTTTCCTTTGCTTAGCATAACATGGACAAAAAAGAAAGAAATGGGACAGTGTCTCTGGTAAATTACAACTAACACATAATGGGGAGAAGGCAAGTCCAATCCGGTGTAAGTAGGCCTGAAGGGCTACATAGCCAGAACGGAATCTAAATATTATAGAAGCTTTATAGTGGGAAGATGGTACGGGCCAATTTCTTGCGCCCCAAGAAGGCTTAAATGTTCCATAAAGAGTTGAGTGCCGTAATCTCTCCCATTGGGTTTTGTAATCATTTTGCACTGCCACTTTAGCTACTGCAAAACCCTCGCCTGGGTGGAAATATAGTGAAGTTGTAGCAGGGAGGGAATGAGCAGCCCTGGCCAGTGTATCAACCATCTCATTACCTTTTATTCCAACATGGCTCAGAACCCACTAGAAGGAAACCAGAATTCCTGAAGCAGAGAGGGTCTTCAGTAAAGAATGGATAGAAGTTGTTAGGGCCAGATATGTAGTGAGTGTGGGTGAGTTGATCAGTTGAAGAGAGGTCTGGGAGTCTGTAATTATTAGGACACTACAAGCATTACTTGTTGATACCAAAAAACATAATGCCTGTTGGATGGCAAATAACTCTGTTGCCTGTATACTATGACTGGGGGATAGTTTCCAGGAAAAAGTCACTCATCTTTCCCACACGTGTTCAATTGTCATAAGCCACAACTAAAAACAAAAGAAAGTGCAACAGAGTTGCCAACTCAAACTTGCAAATTTCACTAGATCTACCCTCAAAAGTCGCTTGTTAGAAAATCTAGGAGAGGAAGCGCCATTGTTGTCCCAAGGCGAGATGAAGACTAAGCTGATTGATGCAGCATTGCTTGTATATATTAAGGTAAGGTGTGTATATATATGTCCATCTCATAATTGTAAGGTTAGAGAAAAATTAACTTAATTTAGCGATAGCATTTTTGGGCTCTTGTGGCATCATTGTTTGGGCACTCTTGTGGCATCATTTTTTTGGGGGCACTGGCGCGTCCTTTCTACTCGTTTGTTGAATGCAGCACTTATAGTCTTATGGTCTTATAGAGAGCTCTCTCGCAATTCATTTTGGTTGTTTAGATACAATATTGTTGCATCGTGCAATGGTGCAGGTTGTGTTGTTGTTGCAAGGTTTAGAAAGACCATAAATAGTGCCCCTTTTGTTTTATTATCTTAATTTTGCAACTGAGACCTAACGTAGGCCCATATCGAATCAGCAACCCTGAGGCTGAAATACTGATACCATATCCTGTAAACTTTGGCATTCACACTCTGGTGTCTAACCCTCTATTAATAGCTACCAATAAGAATCTAGGTAGCCCAAAGAGAAGTTCAGACAATCCTAACTCTCCCAAAAATCGATCAACTGAATCTCATTCATCATTTCGTCGAGAACAACTAAGACGGCCTGATCCATTGCCTCCAGTGACTGTTACTCCTTATCGTCTGTCCACGTTAACAGAAATGGCAATGGCTATGAGCTCTGAAGCTCAAATTCTTCAGGATCTTGTAAACGTTCTCACTGAAGTTGTCCAAGACATTCAAAGATTCAGGCATGATCATACACCAACACTGAACAGCATCAATGTACTTTCTGAAAAGATAATTTCTGAGGACAAACTTACCCAATAAAATAAAAAATAACATCGCTAGACTGTAAGAAAATTTAGTTAAAAATGTTGCTAATAATAGAGAATTACAATATTTACTTCAAAAGACTTTCTGATTATATTTTTGCTCATTTTCTCTGAGGTAAAAATTATTTGTAAAATCCACGGGAACAGGACCATGGTAGATCCTTGAAAAAGCGTGGGATTTCAAGTTCCGAGCGTGAGAGCGTGAGTTTGAAGTAAAAAGCGCGAGAGTTGATAGGTATGGAATTATACTGTATGTAATGATTCTAGAAGGTGAAAGTAAAAAGGTAACATCCAAAAAGCTTATTTCCCCAGGTCGTCTGGGTGAATGTGCCCCAAGGTCACCTAAACCAGAACAGAAAAAGGAAAAGTGGAACAACTCTACTTCACCAGTGCTGTTAGTAACGATCACAGGCTTGGGCTCCCCCTTTATAAAATTCTGGGTGCGCCCCTAGTCACAAGTCACATACAATTTCCACATATTATACAACCTCCAGTTTCACCATACAAGTGAGCTGTATAAATTGGGGTACAAAATGTTTTGAACAAAGGCATCTTCACATCTATTGTACGCATATGAAATTTTATAATAAAAGTATTTTTCTAAACATATAATTGTCTACGTTGTCTCATAATATCATAGTCATCTGAAAGATCATTAGTTAGTATGTGGCCCAGGTACTTTGTCTGGGTCATTTCTGACAGCAATATATCATTAAAAATAATAAAGAAACAAAACTAGTTAAGGATAACGAGATTACAGCATTTTTACAACGCCAGTGGATCCTAAAAGACCCTCAACTAGTAGTAATACTCGAAAAGAAGACGCTGGAAGCTGGAAAACACAAAAAAAACAGCGAAATGGTTAAAAATGGATTGACCACTAAGGTCTATACCAGGGATGTTCAAACCTGTGCACGCGGGCACGTGTGTGTCCGCCTGTGCTCCAGCATTTACAAAATGTGCCCACCTGCGAAAAAGTTTGAGCACCTCTGGTCTGTACTCATCATTGTTGTTACTTTCAAAAGCCTCCGACGCTGCCGTTTTAGGGGGTATTGATTCTGTTTTTGAATTTGAGTGCGAAAATTACTTACATTTACCGAGTTAGCCGACTGAGGCTAGGAGCCTAGACTAAGCTCAACAACTTTTTAAAAATTAAATTTTGGGTGGTGCAACTGTAATATATAAAGGGAAGACGAAGTCTATAGATTAAATTAGTGGGCCTAGCGTAGTCCTTTCGTGTTTTACAGAATTTCATACACTTTTGTAAACTCTTCGAAAAGTTCGTCAGTCATTAAATTTTCAAAAGAAACCGTGAATAGCTTAGGCTAGGCTACTAAAATGCGGGTATAGAGTTTCAGGCAAATAGAATTGTGGAGGGGTGGAGCTTAAAAAGTGAATAGAATATACCTGCCGTACGTCCCACACCATTATGGCCCTATTACCTGAAGAAGCTACAATTTTATCCATAGGCCAATTGCTCCATGCCCCACACATTAGGGTTGGCAACTCTGCAAGTTGGAATTCCTGAACAAAAATAAGTGGCAATACCTACATTGACATTTTATGGTTGAAGGCTCAGCAGAAGCCTGTTGTAACTCTGCACAAGTATTTTTAAAGAGACATACTTAAAAATAGGTTTGTGCAGGCTCTGGCCCATTTAAAGAAGTTTTTAGGGTCTCAAATCTGGGTTAGGTTAGTTGTCATTATAGATTGGCAAGTTATTTCTCATGTGACCAACTTTATTATAAATTTCAAGAATCTAGACACAGTTCAGAGTTAGGTAAATCTTAAGGAAATGTCATCACCTGCAATAACTTGCTTTCTCAAAAATGCTCATATTCCAAAGAAATGATGGCTAAATTTAAACAAAAAAAATGCTTAGCAAATTTAACTTAACCTCACCTAACTTAACCTCACCTAACAACCTCACCTAACTTACTCACCTAACTTACCTAACAACCTCACCTAACCTAACCTAACAACCTAACCTCACCTAATTTAACCTTACCTAATTTAACCTTAACCTAACCTCACCTAATCTAACAACCTAATCTCACCTAACAATCTAACTCTACCTAATTTAACCTAACCTCACAACCTAATCTAACCTCACCTCACCTATCCTAATTTAACCTCACCTATCCTAATTTAACCTCATCACCTAATTTAACCTAAGCTAACAACCTAATCTAACCTCACCTAACAACCTAATCTAACCTCACCTAACAACCTAATCTAACCTCACCACCTAATCTAACCTCACCTAACAACCTCACCACCTAATCTCACCTAACTTAATCTAACCTTACCTAATTTAACCTAACCTCACCTAATAACTTAATTTAACCTCACCTAATAACTTAATTTAACCTCACCTATCCTAATTTAACCTAACCTCACCTATCTTAATTTAACCTAACCTTACCTAATAACTTAATCTAACCTTACTTAATCTAACCTTACTTAATCTAACCTTACTTAATCTAACCTAACTTAATCTAACCTAACTTAATCTAACCTAACTTAATCTAACCTAACATAATCTAACCTAACATAATCTAACCTAACTTAATCTAACCTAACTTAATCTAACCTAACTTAATCTAACCTAACTTAATCTAACCTAACTTAATCTAACCTAACTTAATCTAACCTAACTTAATCTAACCTAACCTAACCTAACCTAACCTAATCTAACCTAACTTAATCTAACCTAACTTAATCTAACCTAACTTAATCTAACCTAACTTAATCTAACCTAACTTAATCTAACCTAACTTAATCTAACCTAACTTAATCTAACCTAACTTAATCTAACCTAACTTAATCTAACCTAACTTAATCTAACCTAACTTAATCTAACCTAACTTAATCTAACCTAACTTAATCTAACCTAACTTAATCTAACCTAACTTAATCTAACCTAACTTAATCTAACCTAACTTAATCTAACCTAACTTAATCTAACCTAACTTAATCTAACCTAACTGCATTTTTTCGCAATTTCTTACCCTAAATAGTAGCCTGAGGTTTCAAGGTGTCCTGAATATGAATTTATATGTTAAATTGTCATAGAACATCTATCAAAAACAAATATTAACCAAAAAAAGTGTTATATTGGGTAAATTTTTACAAGTATATATTATAGGCTTTGTAAATCAAAACTATATTTTTCTGATGGTTTTTGATGTGGTTTGAACGAAGGTTAATTTCATTCAAACAACATCAAAAACAATCAGAAAAACATATCGGTAGTTTTAATATCTAACCTAACCTAACCTAAAATTCCAAAATTCCTTAAAAGCTTATAATTCTTACCTGGTTGGGTTTCCATGGCTGGCACGTCTTTTTTCTGAACAGGATGTCCTATCCACGAATAGGATGACAAGTCAATGGATAGGATGCAAAAAGTATATTTGCTGTGGTTATATGGCTAAATTATTGGTAGAAATAGATTCAGCATACACGATTTAACTTAAATTCATATTTTAGTAAAGGATATCTATTGCAGATAAATTAGAATTTGTCCTGTTTGAATGTGTGCTGGCCAGAGTAACTGTTATTACATTATCATTTGTATAATTTAGGTCTCAGGGGTACGGGTCTGCCTCCGTAAAGATCACGCATCACAAATTGATAGCCTTACCGATGCATAGTAAATAATTATACGTATCATTGCATCCATCAGTAGGGGGGAGCTTATTAAAGTTTTCAAAATCATTAATAAAACTGACAATATAAATTTTAACATTTTTCATTTTTGATAATATCAATACTCGTAATAATGGATTTAAATTACGTGGTAGATGTTTCATTACTAACATTGCTAAAAACTTTTTTTACGTTTAAAGTAATTGCTAAATAGAATAATCATCCCACATCCATCATGAACTCTACCAGCATTAATATGTTTAAAAACCATTTAGGTTGATATTTTAAAAATATTAATGTCATTTAAAATAATAAAGCAATTAGCAACAGGAGCTTTGGGGGTGATAGCTGAGGTTTGAGTCTGTTGATGATTGATGCCAGTGTATGATATACCAGCATTAAATTTTTATTTAATAAAAAAAATTTTGACTAACACAAACTTAGATGTAGCTCATAGCGTAAACTAACCCACTTTTTGTTATACTGGTACTCTTCATACATTATTTTTTATTTTTTATTCCCCTCATTCTCTCTACTTGCATGTCTGTAGTTTGCATAGTATGACAGTGTTTCTTTGAATTAAGACTGTGTTTGCATGATTTATAAGCATTCTTATTTTACTTCTTTTCTTCTTTCACCCCTTTCGTATTCTCTTCAACTATTTTTCCGACATGTTGGCAGTGGCTGGCAGATGATGATGGTGAGTCTTTCTCTCTCTTTTTCTGAATGAATGTTAACCATGAATGATAGGTTTTGCTACTTACTTAACTCCCCATTCTCTTCTTTTAACTCCCCATTCTCTTCTTTTAACTCCCCATTCTCTTCTTTTAACTCCCTGTTTCAAATTGGTTCATTATCCTTAAACTATTTACAAAGCTACTGGAGTAGCCTACATTGCTTGAGCTAAAATATACATTACACAATTTACAAACTGTTTTCATTCATGAAAATACCCCAAAATCCTACTACTCTATAACTGAAGTATTTTTGTAGATCCAGTTTTCAAGTCTTGTTTTCTGATCATCTTATTGTCCTCTTGAGTTTTTCTCCAACATGCTAGTGTATCTATATCTATAAACTTTAGTTACGTAAAACAAATTATGTAGGTAGGGCTAGGTCACTGATTATATCTTGACTAATACAGTGGACCCCTGCAGTACATTGTATTCACACTGTGTTATTTTGTATTGCATTGCAGCTCCCATAGAGCATAATGTATTCACATTGCATCAAAAATTTGCAGTGCATTATTGTTCCAAACACATTTTGAACCCACGTGATGCGGTGACCATATGGCAACCACGCATGGTCAGTTTATTATTGTACACTGTAGTGGGTGACACTGTGATTTTGTTTAGAAATTATCTATGTAATATAGTTTATATTTTAATAAATATAACTATCTATAGCTAAATAAAATTAAAATAAAAACGCAAAATTAGCATTTACCTTAAGCCTCCAGCTTAAGGTAAATGCTAATTTTGTGTTTTTATATTAATTTTATTTAACTATTATAATTATGTGATATTAATATGCTTTTAATTTACTATTTTGTGCATTATTTATCATTTTTATATGTTTTAACCATAGAAAACTCTGATTTTTACCTGAAAAGTCATAGTTCCAAGGCTGTGGAACGAATTAGGCTAAATACATGTATTTTAGGGTTTGCATTACATTATTTTCACATAACATTGGTGTTTTTGGAATGAATTAATAATGTAATGTGAGGGACCACTGTACTCATGGATTTAAAACCTGAGTTGACTCTTTCTAATAATATTTGCAAGATAAACTATAGGCCTAGTTTATACAATAACTAAATCTCCATCTTTCCTTACCTTGTTCCTTCTGTTCATTTGTTTTAAATTTTGACTGACATGTCCCTATAAGCATGGTAATCCCATGACTTTTATAATTATTTTGCTTTATTTATACAGTAGACTCATGATAATTTGCCAGTTAGGGACCAATAGAAGTCATGAATTATCAAATTGCGAATTATAGTTTAATAATGTACAGATACTCCCTGACTTACGTCCATCCGGACTTACGACGATGACTGTCGTATTAAATAAATAAAATAAAATAATAGACGATGAAAAATTTGAATTCCGATCAGTTTATTTACTACTATTATTTGTATAATTTGTGTGTGTTGTTATTTTACTTTGATTGAACTACGTATATGTTAACGCACATCACTACCATTGTGGTTATTTTTGACTTACAACCATTTTGACTTACAACCATTTTGACTTACAACCATTTTGACTTACAACCATTTTGACTTACAACCATTTCGACTTACAACAGGTTTGTCGGAACATAACCCCGTCGTAAGTCGGGGAGTACCTGTATTTCAATGGTAAAAATTAGTTTGGTTCCAGAGGCCAAAGAATACACCCAAAAATCAAAATACACTTTAATATCTAGAAATATGTATATCACTTAGCCTTGAAAACTGAAGTAACTTTAGTTTGCTGGCTTGTGTAATGCTCTCAATCACTCCCAATGCCCTCTCCATGTCAGGATCCTTCTCCATGGTGAGTTTCTTTACTTCATTCATGTACAACATGAACATCCACAGGTCTGCTATGGACCAGTCACTCTTCTGCCTCATTGCCTGTTCATCCAGGTTGGCCTCACCTGTTTCTTCTTCTTCCTCCTCTTGCCTCTTTGAATTTTCTGCTATCTGGAGCACTTCCTTAGCAGTAAGATGCTCATTCATGGTGATGATGAGCTCTTTGAGCACAAATTATGAAATTATGGCACACATTATTGAAAAAAGGGACTTAATTAGGTCATTGTGAATTAGAAAAATCTAATTATAAAATCATGAATTATTGCGAGTCTACTGTACTAATGAATTCAAGTTTGACATATTGTATTAAAAATTAAGATTTAATTTGAAGCAGATATTAAATTTTTTCAAATATTTGCTTGGCTGATCTAGTTATTAGTGAAGATACCGTACTGAGCTGGATGGTAATGCCACCAGCCCAGAAAAGTAAGTCCTTTTAAAAAGATAACTAGGTTGAGCCAAAAACATGATGTGCAGCAGGGTTGTCACTGCATTCCACTCCCCATTAGTGAGTAGTGTTGGTCAAATAGGTCTGTATAAAATTAAAACCAGGTAGCCTGTTTATTTTTTCACTCTGAAAAATTAACTGCTGTGTATGAACAAAGTAGTAAAACTTTTTTTATGATAGTGCATTTATTTTTTGTACTATAATGTTATAAAGTAGTAGCTAGTAACTTGAAGAATATTAAAACTTTTGTGAAAAGCAAGTGAAGCCAAGCTGCCCCCCCTCCATTTCTTTAAAGCTTTAATCCTGCTGTACTTGTATAACAGCCTAGATTCTATCCCTAATTATAAATTCTATATTTTAATTTTAGGATTTCCTTATACGGTACTTAAGTTTAACTTGTATGATACTGTAATAGTGAACTTCAATTAATTGTTACCATATTCATAGGAAAACAGATATTTTTCATAGCATAGCTAACTTGTTTTTTTTCAGATTAACATTACCTCAAAAAATAATAAGTTATTTTAATGATGAATGAAGAAGTAGTTCAGAATCTTCATATGAAAGGTACAACATAACTGATTGGCATAATTCAAGGCTTTTTCACCTGCTAGCTGAGCAGTCAGAAAGTGCACCCTTAGAAACCTTTGTTTGTGTGAAGTTTCAGCTTAAATTTTTGGTTGTTGCTTCCTTGTAACCTGTGTGGTAATTTTGTCCTGTGTCCTCATACCCAGACCTTTCTCATTGCAACAGAGTTTGGTGTATGATTGTAATCAATCTGTAAGTGCCAAGAAATTAAATGTTTTTTACTTATTAGTCTCTTCATTTTAGCTGCTACATTATTCATTTTGTGGTTGTAAATGGGCAGTTACAGGTAATTTGTTTAAATTATTTTAATTGGCTGTAAATTTGCTTTGGTTGAAACAACTACTGTATAAATTTGGTGATTTGCAGTCTTTGGTAAAAACCTAGTCATTAAGCAGTAAAAATCTTTCTTTATTCCAAGCTTAAGATACTGTAATTGTGCTTCTAACTAATACAGCTTAGTAAGGAAAACTAACTGCTTGATATGCATGGACAAACTAAAGCATTAGCAAATCCCAATAAGGATTAATTAATTTATTGCTTCTTCCATGTGCTATACTAGAAATAATTAGGCTGTAAGTAGTTTGCACCCATGCTAGATTCTAGAAGTATTTATGGTTGTTCATAGGACTGAAATTTTTAATGTTAGGGACTTGTATATTTCATAAATCTGTGGTATTCAGACTAGTAGACTTGAGGTTTACTGGATTAAATTTGGATTTGGTTTGGTTTCAAAATTAACCTAAATTTAATAATCTGATAGCCTAGAAGCCTATGGGGCCCTACAAACTCCATAGAAAAGTAGACTCATGTATTTGGGACCATGTATGACCCCCAATATATGTGGTCCATGGTGGGTCTCCACATTCACTGAGACAGCCTTGCCCAATTTTTTTAAGTTTTTCTATCTTTTCAGCTAATTTTTTATTGTTTATGGGTATTAGAGGCCCCATGAAGTTGCATGGACTGCACATAGGGCCTACCTGGATCCAACACTGCCAGTCGTAGTAATTAAGGCTATTATTAATTTGATTCAGCTTATTACATTTTTTAACCACAAGTTTTTGCTGCTTAGTTATTTCATTAGGTTCTGGAATGGTGTGAGAGCGCTCAATTTAGATGATATTGAGTAGTGATAATACTCCACTTAGGCTGCATAGGGTCTAATTTGTTATAAAATGTAGCAGGGATGGTCTGATGGGACAGAAATGGTTATTTTAAATCTTATGGAAAATGCAAATATAGCTAAAGAAAACAAAGAAATGATGATATCAATACATATGGATTTGAGTAAGGCATTTGATGTAATAGACCATAATATTCTACTGAATAAAATATATTGTTACGGCTTTAGAGGAAGAATCAGTGATTGGTTTAAAAGTTATTTGTTCAATAGATATCATTTTGTATCAGTAAGTAAGGTTTGCTCAACTGAAGCACTTGTCAAACATAGTATGCCACAGGGCTCAGTTCTGGGTCCACTGTGGCAACATAACCTTCCATGTTTATCGAATATACTTAACTTCATAATGTTTGCAGATGATACAATTGTCTTCTTCTTGCAAAGATGTAAATTTAGCGAATATATTAAATCGGAATTTATTAGTGTAATAAAATGGTTGACCACCAATAACGCTTCCTAAATACCAGTAAAACAAATTACATGATTTTTATGAATAAAGGAAATGTGTATCTTGATGAACTTAGTGTTCATGAAATTGCTGTAAAGGAGTGTACTGTAACAAAATTTCTTGGTGTAATGCTAGATAAGAATTTGCAATGGAGTGATCATGTAAATTATATCACAAAAAAGATTTCAAAGAGCATTGCTATAATGTTTAAACTTAGAAATGTAGTCTCTAAACAGGTTTTATTAACTTTCTATCATACTCCTATTCTTCCTTATATAACATACTGCACCCTTGTTTGGGGAAACTCCACTGACAATGTTTTCAATAGTATCTTTGTCATCCAAAAGAGAGCAATAAGGTTATTATCTGATGCTGATTTCCTTGATCACTCTACTACATTATTTAAAGAGCTAAAACTACTAAAGCTCAATGATGTAATCAAACTGGCATATTTTATTTTTATTTACAAGTGTAAGAACGAAATCATTAACTTATAATAGGTAAATATGGTAGATATTTTGTAACTCATCAAGAAATCCACACATATCAGACCAGAAATAGATCAAAGCATGTTATACCTCAATTTAGATTGTCTTCATCCCAAAAATTATGTATTTTCATTGGATTGAAACTATGGAATGATTTAAATGCTGATATAAAAAATATTGTGAATGTGAACTCATTTAAAACCAAGTTCAAATCTCAATTAATAATGACATACTAATAAAAATCTAGGATTAATGTACATTATTGTTTTTTCATTCTCATGCGTAATCTAGGATTAAAGACATTACTTGTAATTGTTCTGTTCTTATCTCTCGTGTATAATATTGATTTCTTTGTATAGTATTGGTATAATACCTTCAATAATGACCTTACATTCATTATATCAATAATGATAATTTAAGATTAATACATACCTTAACAATTAATAATACTTATTCATGATTTATTTATTATTAATAATAACTTATTTTTAATAAGAGCCCAGTAAAGCCTAAAGCTTAAGAGCCAAATTAAATAAAATAAAATAGTCCAGCTTTACACTTATTCATGTCATTGTGAATTGCAAGACCACTGTATTTATTTTATTATTAATAAAGGTTATTAAATTCAATTCAAATTGGATGGAGGATAATAATGTGACAAATTGAAAAATTGTGCCAAAATGTGACAAATAATATTAAAACTTATACTGATTATGTCTGTACCAAGTTGTGTGCTCAGTGCCTCATAAGTGAGCTTTATTCACTCACTGTAGAAGTTTTTAGTGTTAATATCTTTTTATATAATTACCAAAGAGGAAGAGGAGGCTGCTGCTGTAACAAAGTGCTTGGAGTTATTATTAATATTATAATATTATTATTATAATATTTTATCTTTATTTTTATTACTTCACTTTTTTCAATTTACGCATCTCTGCACAAATACTTATTGTAATTGGAAATTTTTTTACAAAACTATGAAATCACTGATTTCATAGTTTTGTAAAAAAATTTCCAATTACAATAAGTATTTGTGCAGAGATGCGTAAATTGAAAAAAGTGAAGTAATAAAAATAAAGATAAAATATTATAATAATAATATTATAATATTAATAATAACTCCAAGCACTTTGTTACAGCAGCAGCCTCCTCTTCCTCTTTGGTAATTATATAAAAAGATATTAACACTAAAAACTTCTACAGTGAGTGAATAAAGCTCACTTATGAGGCACTGAGCACACAACTTGGTACAGACATAATCAGTATAAGTTTTAATATTATTTGTCACATTTTGGCACATTTCATAGTTTTATAAAAAAATTCCAATTACAATAAGTATTTGTGCAGAGATGCGTAAATTGAAAAAAGTGAAGTAATAAAAATAAAAGATAAAATTATTATAAATTTAATGCAGGAATGGGGATGACTAAAAGTGGAGAGGAGGAGGCCATTCTAACTTTCAGATGTATTAGAATGAGTCTGAAAAAGTCACTAAAAATCAGGCAGTTTGGGAAATTGACAAAATGTGACAATGCCAAAAGGGCCAGACCATCCCTGATATAGGTACATTAATCTTTTATGCATTTTGTTTGCTTAACTAAATACATAACCCACAGAATTGGTTAGGTCACACAAGTTGATTTTCATGTTTCAGCGATCTAGTAATGTTATTTCCATTGATGATTTTTCCTGTTGTTATATATTGTTTGACCTATCATCCTAATTATGTACCTCAAGATGGATTGTTGATCAAAACTTTTTCTCCAGATAGACCTACATAGTGGACCTTGAGTATGGTCTATAAAAATCTGAAAATTAAGTGACAAAAATGAATTAATAGCCTCCCTACCTTAGGTTATTATTAATTATTATTGAACTATAGATGAGGATATTGACCCTCAAAATGTAGATGTAATGATTTCACCAAAGTTTGTAGACTCTGTCCTTGCTTTGCTTGTATGAGATAAGCTAAGAGTTCAATTTTGTATGACTGTAGAGCTGGGTTGTTCTATATTGGTACTGTGATACTAAAAAGAAGTAAACAGTGTGGGAAGGTCTTCTAACATCACAATTTTAGTATCCATGAAGCCTATGAAATTTATTATCTATGCTTATTTAGTATAGGTTAAGCCTGATACAGTCTAGATAAATAAGGTATCATAGTTTTTGTAGAAATGCCAAGTGTATCTTCATTGCTAAATTTAGTATACTGTATTAATCTAAATCTAGGCCAAGTAAAATCCAGTGTCCTTCATAAATTTATTTATGAAACACCATTTTCTTTGTAATGCTGAATAACTTTTCCACTTTTAGAGTGAATACTTATTTTAACTCATTTCTATATAGGTTGTGAGCAACCAGAAGTAGTAGAAGATGACACTTCTGTACCTGATACGGGAGACAGCCAAGACATAGACTTGAAACCAAGTGAGGAAACACTTGACCCTGCTCAGTCTAGTGAGTTTGTTTGCAGGGAGTTGCCTTGTGAATCAAATCATTTGACGAGTAATACTGAAGAAAATCTGAATGTGCAGGCCATAGAACCCAGCCCTTGTGTGGAGCCATGCAAAACAGAATCTATAACTGAATCCAGTTCTTTTGTGGATACATCTCTTCCACCACCTTCAGACTATTATCCTTTCAACCCTCCTTCAAGGTATATAAGAAGACCTCGTCGGCGGAGAGGAAGGTATGTTCATTGTACTGTACATTTTACTGGTAACTGGTAATCCCTTTTGTCAAAAGAAGAGAGAGGATGCTCATATTTGCTACTGGTATCTCTTCTTTATATTTTCCTAACAAGTTTTTTTTTTCTCAAATAGAATACCTTGTTTGTTGCTAACTGTAGAATCCTAGACTGTTTCATAGAAGGGAAGCTATTGTAGTAAAGTTTGGCTCAAATTTTGCTAATAATAACAGTCTAATGGGAAATTTTAAACTTTCAGTAGAAAAATGTTCAATAAAAAGCATATTACCCTAGCTCAGTAGTGACTAATACCCCTTACTTCTCCACCTGCTTGAAAGTTTCCTTCCCAACAGTCACTCCACACTGCAAGAGATGGCTATGGTGCACCTGCCCTCAGATCTTTCTACTATCTTTGATTTGAGCAGAGAAAATGTCATGGTTTTCAATGCCTCAAAAACCCAGTTTCTTCATCTATCTACTTGTCACAGTCTTCAACAATACACAACTCAGTCCTTCCTTTTCTCATGATCTTTCCTGGAAAGATGACATATACTCTCTTTCTAAAACAGCTTCTAAGAGGTTAGGTGTGCAGTACTGGCTCCACAGTTTCTTCACCCCAACTCATTTTCTGTCTCTGTACAAGGGTCTTGCCTGCCCCTATATGGAGTAGGCTTCTCATGTGTGGCTCGACTTGACTGGGTGGAATCAAAGGCTTTTCATTACATCAATTCTCCATTGACTGTCCTTCAGTCCCTCACTCTCTTTGCTATTGTAATGAACACTGTCTACTCATCACAATCCTCCACATGACTATCCCCTTACCTTCAACAATACACAACTCAATCCTTGCTCTTCTCTTAACATTCTTGGTGTTTCATTTTCTCATTCCAGCTGGAAAGATCACATACACTCTCTTTCTAAAACAACTTCTGAGAGGTTAGGTGTGCTGTACTGGCTCCGCACTTTCTTCACCCCAACTCAGTTGCTGTCTCTGTACAGGGGTCTTGTCCGCCACCCCCGTATGGAGTGCGCTTCTCACGTGTGGAGTGGTTCAACCCACACAGCTCTACTTGACTGGGTGGAATTAAAGGCTTTTTTGTCTCGTCAATTCCTCGCCTCTTACTGACTGTCTTCAACCTCTCTCTCTTCGCTGCAATGTTACCTCGCTCTCTCTTTACTATCGCTATTATAACGGACACTGCTCTTCTGAACTCTCTAACTGCATGCCTCCTCCTTTAAGGAGAGCATGCAGTACCAGACTTTTTACAAACACTCATTCCTTTTCTGTCCAACTCTAATACAAGGGTTAATTGGTATTTTCAATCTTTCATCGACTCAACCAGTGAACTCTGAAACAATCTTCCTCAGTCCATCTTTCCCCCTGTCTATGACCTTCAATCTTTCAAATGCAGTGTGTTCGGGCATCTTGAAAATCTTGAACCTTTATTTTGGCACTCTCCTTCCTCTATGGGAAGCGCGTTTTTGCGGGCATTCCCCCTTGGCCCCTCCTTCTTGCATAAAAAAAAAGCATAGAATAAGAGTTTTTTCTCCTTCTTTTTCTTGCTTTTGTAAACATTTTGAATGATTAAGTTAAAGTGAGCCTCTAAGTCTTTACTACTGCATCAGCAACAACAGCTACTACTAACAACATTAATTTCTTTTTCAGGCCTAGTTTGAGATCTTGTTCTGGACGCTACTCCGTAAGTTCTCGGCAAGATTTGAGTTCTTACAACATAAATCCGCAAGGATCAGATATTGCAAATGGCGGCCAAAGCGCCAGCGAGAATCCTTCAAGTAAACACACTCAGAACTTATTCGCGGAGAGTGAGCTCAGAACCGAAGACAACTTAAGAGACACTAAGTATAGGCACTCTCGAGGAGTTCTTACATACGGCCAGGAGGAAGTACAGGATAGATATAGTGGTTCATTGAATAGTACTGACTCTTCAAGAGAAGCCAAGGAAGGGGACATTGAGATGGTAGGGAAAGGAGGGGAGAGGGGGAGAGGAGAAAGGAAGAAAATCTTGGAGATGATGTCCCTCCAGTTCAATTCATCAGAGGTTTCAGATAGGGCTAAGGAAGATGAATTCAGGAGAGGAAGGCGACCCTCGCGCTTGGGACGTCCTCCGAAGAGGAAGAATTATGCTAGTGCTGAAGGATCTCAAAGACTGTCTTCAGAGACTGAGACATCCCTCGCCTCCCTTAATCCCATCACTCAAGCCCTGAAGAAGGTGCGCAAAGAGAGGCTGGAGGACACCATACTCCCACAACCACTGAACACCTCCAGAATGACACGCCACACTTCAGATCGACGTTCGGGCAGTGAAAAGGATTCTGGGGAAGACAGCAATGGAGTTCCTGAGGGCATTTTCACGGAAGTCATTGAAGGGAATGAGATTTCTCCACGTCGAAAGTTGGGACGGCCTAGGAAGAACTTCCCTTTGAGTAGAACAGACTCTCCAGAGGCAGACGCTCAAGAAAGCAGCAGTTCTAGATCCATGAGAGGAATTAGAGGTTTCCGCAGGGGCAGGGGAAGAGGAAGGGGGAGAGTGGGTTCTCTCTCCCCAGCTATGGGAAGGGAAAGCCCCCGAAGTGAATCATCTTTAGATTCATTTGGTTCAAGGCAACGTCGCCGTCCTCGGCAATATTCCCTAGAAGAATATCCTTCTGATGGAGAACTACAGAATCAGAGAGGCCGTGGTAGGAGCAGGGCATCAGGCTCTCCTCAGCCTTTCAAAGGTGGAGCCGTTCGTAGGTCGAGGGGAAGACCTTTGTCTGACCGTTCTCTCAGCAGGAGAAGCATGACTCCTGTTACCAGTGAAGCGGATGACCCCCCTGCAGAAGAAGTTGTCCGCACCAAACGGGTGGGACGACCTCCCAGAAAGATTGAAGATACTTTCATAGCTAATGCACCATCCTCATCATTATCAGTAGATTCGCCCTTGGGGTCTACTGGAGGACAGTCCACCAATTCCACAAAGGCAAGTAAGAAGAAGAAAAAGAAGCATTTCAAGGGTCTCAAGTATTCATTTGTTAAGAAAAAGAAGAAACCAAAAATAAAGTCTTTGAATGCTCAGGGTGTACTGGACAACTCTCAGGAAACCGAGTCATTAGTCTCAGAAGATGTTGATGCAGACTCTTTTGACTCCTCTTCACAGGTAGGACTTCTCCTTTACAGATCTTGTAAGTGATAAAAATTTGGTCTTTTAATGAAATCTTTAGCTTCATAAACGTGAAATTTTAAAATATAAAACAAAAACTATGGATGATGCAGAATGTTTCCCGTGCCATTATTAAGGGTATCTGTTTGGGAATTAAGAGCTTAGTAAGAACTGTATGTCAGAGAAATTTAGCCTCGTTACTGAGTTAGTTTTTATATTCTTACCTCTTTCTACTTCGAGGATTGAAGTTAACTGTGGTGCAGTGAGGACAGGATTGAAAAATTGATAACTAGATCGTATGGGCAGCTACTTATATGTTTTAGTTCCTTTGAGTTACAACACAAACTTGGTTTATATGCTGTGTAACTTTGTGTATGTACTGCAGAGAAAGCAAGATGTGTATGTAATTAATAATATCAGGTCATCCCATAAGTAATGTCGTTTTTTAGATCGGAATTTGAAGGACAAAAAAAAAACAACTGAAACTTTTTAATCTAGTATATATTTTCCATCAGAATCAATGGCACTCTGCCAACGTCCTACAAGCTTTTCAATGCCATGTTTATAAAATTCAGGCGGTTTTGAGGCAAAAAACGTACAAAGACTGGTGTGCAGGTCATCTAAAGAAGTATACTGTTTCTCGTCAAGATAGTTTTGCAGACTCATGAAGAGATGATAATCTGAAGGCGCAAGGTCTGGAGGATGTGGAAGTTTTTCCCACCCAAGCTCCTCAATTTTTGCAGAAGTGATCCGAGCGGTATGAAGACATGCGTTGTTGTGGTGGAACATGATTCCTTTTCGATTAACCAAAGAAGGTCTCTTTTCTTTTAGTGCAGTGTTCAATCGATCCAGTTGTTGACAGTAGACTTGAGCGGTGATTGTTTGGTTGTGTGGTAAGGTTACAAAGTGTATTACACCACCTTTATCCCACCAAACAGTAAGCAACACCTTCTGAGGGTGAAGATTTAGTTTTGACTGCGGTGTCGCTGGTTCTCCGGCACAAACCCACTGTCGATGGCACTTAACATTCTGGTACAGTATCCACTTTTCATCACCAGTCACTAAACGGTGCAAAAACGGATCTTGGAGTTCACGGGAATGAAGAGCTGTGCTAATGTTTACCCGCACCCTCAGATTGTCGACCGACAGCTCATGTGGCACCCATTTTCCTAACTTAGGCACTTACCCGAGTTGTTGCAAATGTCAATGGATGGTGGATGGGGATGAATTGAGTTTCTGGGCCAATTCTTCGACAGTTGTTGAAGTCTTCTTCAAGTGCGGCTAACAGCAGGTCATCATCAAACTCAGCAGGGCTTTCAGAGTGTGCTGCATCTGTCAAACAGCAGTCACCATTCCTAAACTTTTGAAACCATTTTTGACATTTCCTCACATGCAGAATATCGTTGCCATAAACGTCCTGAATGTTTCGCGTTGCTTCAGTAGCACTATTCCCTTTTTTGAACTCATAAAGCATTATATGCCTGATATGCTCTTCTGATAGCACCATGTTTATGAGGGGTTCACATAAAGCAAAACACACGTCTTCACTGGTCAAAGTCTGTAAAGTATGTAGCGAAACACGATAGATCTCTTCTCAGATATAACCTTTGGAAAATTTATGCTTAACCCTTTGACGACTAGTATACGTTTCTTTGAACTTAAAAGTTTAGGTGTTATTGGTATTCACAATTAGATATGTTAGTAACTATAGTCACTTAAATGACCCATTTTGGGGTAATTTTCCAACAACTAAACGATACCTATATAAACATTTAGATGTATTTGTAGAAACGTTGCATCATTGTACAATTTATATTATTATTTCGCTGGGACACATATGTCCCGTGGTCCTCAAAGGGTTAAACCGAGTAGGACTTATTTAAACTTAATCTATCGTAAAAAATGACATTACTTATGGGATGACCTGATAATTGAAGTAAAGCTTTCGCTTGTTTATTTTAGCAGTAGCCGTAAAGAATTGAAGGCTTTTATAAGAACTAAAACTGAATGAAAATCATTATTCAACACTTAACAACAAAAACATTATTCAAATGTAAATGCGGACAACTGGCAAATCGTCGCAGTAATGGGGCGGTCGGTCGAGGGGTACGACGAAACGAAAAGTGCGATGATGCGGAGGTCCATTGTAATATAAAATACTGTCCACTGTGCTTACTCTAAGACTTGACATGTACACTTTCCAAGGTGTACATAATTGTGGACAAGATTGTACATAATGTAAGCTTAGTAAAACATGATTTTGGAAATTGAAAATCTCAAAAAGGCTGGAAAATGTGAGTGTAATGGTGCGGAGGTGATGTATGATCATTCAGAGGTTATATTTAGAAGGGGTTAATGCGAAGAAGTGGATGTGTGACGATTCATGAGTTTTCTTTATTAGCCTTCTGTAGTAGGCCTAAACTTATATTATATAACATGGAATCTGTGCCATTATTTGAAATAGACGACTCTCTCTGCATGTAGGGCCTCCTTACTTTCAATTCGAACTTAGTGTAATATCAGACATGATATGCAGTAAGTATCTTGGTTATGAAGACTGTCTGCATGGTCATAGTGGCGAGTGGAACAGTCAGTTTCTGCAGCGAACATTAATAAAATTTAGTTCTTAGCTTTCAGTTTCTTCTCATTGTTTGTTTCGTTAGTTGATAATAATTATATCCGGAAATTCTTTATTATTCTCATTATCTTCATAATTTTACTTTGTCTAATCATTAAAATTGTCTTTATATACATGAAAGTTTTATGAAACTGTCAGTTTGTGTGTTGAACTTGAACACTGTCCTAATAATATTGATGTACATTAGTTAAATAAGGCTCAGGGTTTTCTGCTGTTAAAAATTTGTGCCTTTTCAAGTTAAAGTTCATATCCAAATAGAAACGTGTTTTCAGTGGGAAAAAGCTTGCTTCTGTTACTAAAATCATTTGATAGATTAAGGGAAGTAGCCCATTTTGCCAATGAACTGCAAAGAAGGCACTTTTATAGTATTATCGTATACAAAAATAATTGCAAATACTGATTATTATATGATATATTTAGGAATGAAAATGAGCTGGGAAAGTCTTGTGAAATTGTTTCAAGATGGTTTGGCTAGGCCTATATATAAATTGGAAAGATATGAGCAATAAAAACTTTAAAGAATCTTCAGTCTGCAATCTCTCGCATGTACTGAAACATTTTTAAAACTAAATTAAAAAAGACATGTGCTTGAGAAGATTTATATTTCTCTCTTTTACATCTTGCTATCATGAAATTTCAAATTTACAACAAAGATTGATTTGCCAAAGAAATAAATGAACTGTTAAAGTATTTGTGAAGAGGGTTACCTGAACCCGAACATTGACAAGGTAAGGAGCCGACTCAATCCAACCCAGTGCCAGCAGCTGGGAGTGAACCCAGAGTCTGACACCGTAACCACTAAGCTGCCTGGAGCTCGAATGTTTTAAGGATTATTATAAATAAAATAGCCAGAGGATTTTTGTAATTTGTTTTAAGGTTTAAATAAGTTTTATTCCCAAAAGATCTAATTTACTATCACCTTAGCCCTGAAGCCTTAGGTAATTCAATCATTAAGATTATTCATTTTGTACATAGAGGCCCAACATTTGTAGTAAAGGAGGCAGAACCGGTTTTAGGCAGGTGCTGTGAAGGTGCACTGGACCCGGACCCGTGCTTGGGCTGGCCCGTTGGCAACACAGAGATCACATGATACAGAGAGCATTGTGGCCTTGTAAGAACTAAAACCCACCTTCCATTATATACAAATTAATTATACATTAATTCTTATTATAATTTTCATTTGTTAATAATTATAAATTGAAGGTCGATTTAAATGGGTTTAACATTAATTAAAACGAGCCCATTCCAAATACTGACCTCCGGCCTCGTAGTTATTTTGCACCCAGCCTAGCAAAGCCTAGCGCCGCCCCTGAAAGGACAAATTTTATTTAGATGGCGGAAGTAGAAGAGCAAGGGGTTATTTTGGTCTTAATAGGGGAATCGAGGTGTAGAGGAAAATCCTAAGTGTTTATGTAGAAAGAATGAATAATGTAAAATAAACTTATAAAAGTAAACTCTGAAAGAAATAGAAGGGTGTGGTTGGTGAATGTGATAAAGAAAAACTTGGAATAGGCTTACGTCAGAATAAAATAGAGTTTATAGGAGAAGAGTGAATGAATCTTTCGATATTGTTACATAATTTTTATTACTATTTTTTTAAGGATTTATCTCGACGTCTGCTCCTCCTCCCTGGGGAGTTAGATCCTTATGATCCCTCGGCTGAGTTTGATGACAGCCAGTCAGAGAAGAGTATTCCATTGTCGCTCCAGCAGCAGCGGAGAGTGTACCAGAGGAAGGGGAAGGAAGAGGAGGAGGAGGAGGAGGAGGAGGAAGAGGAGGAAGAAGAAGAAGAAGAAGAAGAGGAGGAGGAGGAAGATGAAGACAATAACAATCTTCAAGTGGAAGATCAAGACCAAGAGGAGCTGGAAGAAGATGAAGATGCAGGAGACTGGGGAATCTTTGCACGGGAAAATGAAGAGAACAATGAAGAGTTTGAAGAGGAAGAAGGCATTCAGATCATGGAAAATGTAGATGATGAAGAGGAAGTTGTACAGGACAATGATGATGACGAAATCGTTCAAGACAATGATGATGATGACGAAATTGTACAGGACAATGATGATGATAATGAAATCTACAGATCTACAGATCTACAGAAACTAAGGCTAACAAAGACCCTAAGATCCACTCTAAGGTTAGCCCGAGAGAAAGGAAAAAGTAGGGGGTTAAGAGAAGAACAGGAAAATGATGATGATGATGATGAAATTGTCCAAGATGATGATGATGATGAAGCAAATGAAGAGTATGACAATGACGCTGATGTGAATGATGATGAGAATGATGAAACTTATGAAGTGGAAGAGGAAGATCAGGAGGAGGCACAGGAAGAATTATATGAAGAGCAATACGAGGAAGAAATTCAGGAGGAAATAAACGATGAATACATCAATCAAGAAGATATTGTTGAAGAGGAAGAACTTCAAGAATATGAAGAAAATGAGAGTTACACTGAAGAGCATGGGCGAGTTTATGAGGATAATGATGAGCAGGAAGAGGAAGGTGAAGAGCAAGGTGACAATGAGGAGGTAGAAATGCATAATGGTGAAGGAGTTGATAATGAAGAGGAAGAAGATGGTGAAAATGTTGAAGACGAAGCAGATGATACTGAAAACGGTGATGATGAATTATATAATCCAGATGATGATATTGATGATGAAAATGCTGAAGAGGAAATTGAAAATGAAAATGCTGAAGAGGAAATTGAAAATGAAAATGCTGAAGAGGAAATTGAAAATGAAAATGCTGAAGAGGAAATTGAAAATGAAAATGCTGAAGAGGAAATTGAAAATGAAAATGCTGAAGAGGAAGTGGAAAATGAAAATGCTGAAGAAAATGTTGAAGAGGAAGCTGAAAATGAAAATGTTGAAGAGGAAATTGAAAATGAAAATGCTGAAGAGGAAACTGAAAATGCTGAAGAAGAAATTGAAACTGAAAATGCTGAAGAGGAAATTGAAAATGAAAATGCAGAAGAGGAAATTGAAAATGAAAATGCAGAAGAGGAAATTGAAAATGAAAATGCAGAAGAGGAAATTGAAAATGAAAATGCAGAAGAGGAAATTGAAAATGAAAATGCAGAAGAGGAAATTGAAAATGAAAATGCAGAAGAGGAAATTGAAAATGAAAATGCAGAAGAGGAAAATGAAAATGCAGAAGAGGAAATTGAAAATGAAAATGCTGAAGAGGAAATTGAAAATGCTGAAGAGGAAATTGAAAATGAAAATGCTGAAGAGGATATATACAATGAAAATGCTGAAGAAGTAGTTGAAAATGAAAACTTTGTAGGTGAAGATGTTGAAGATGAAATGGAAGATGCCGAGCTTGAAAAGGAGAATGTTGAGGATGAAATGGAAGATGCCGAGCTTGAAAAGGAGAATATTGAGGATGAAATGGAAGATGCAGAGCTTGAAAAGGGGAATATTGAGACTGAGGAAGCGATGGAAACCGAGATATGTAATGGGGAATCGACTCAACTTGAAAAGGTTGAGGAGCTTGTAGACACAGAAACCATAAGCAATGATGAAATGGAAGTGGACGAAGAACTCCAACAGGAAGATAAAGCGGAAGCAGTTCCGAGTAAGCAGGACGTAAAAGAGGAAGAAAAGAAGTTATCAGTGGATAACCGGACGGAACAATTAAATGAAGCGGAAGTAAAGCCAAGTATTAACGACATAAGATCTCCAAAACAGGAAGAAGAAAGTTCCACAACCGAAAGTAAACAAATAAATGGGGACCCAGATCTCCCCAATGACTTTTCTTCTGGGAATAGAAGGATGGGGTCAATGAAGAGGCGACTCGAAGAACCAACCAACGACCCCAATGACAAAAGCGAGGATGGCGTCAGAAAGAGCAAAAGGCTCAACCGACTCGGAGCATCACACCCCCTGGCAATTGCGGCCCCCATGCAAGTCACCGGAATGGAAGGCAAAATCAAACACAGTGAAGGAGAGGAGTTCGATGTGGTAATTTCCTTTAATTATTTTTTATTATTAATGTGTAAAAATGAAAATAGTTAGTTCTTAATTTGTATGAAAGACTGATTACTGGTCTCTCTCCAGTTATTGTACTTTAAATATATGTACTCAAAAAATATAAAAATATTTCAATGACTGATGCTCAGTAATTACTTCCACTCTTCGTGTATACTTATTATCACCTTTTTACTTCACAAGTTTTGATTCGTTTGAAGATATTTAAATGAGACTTTCCATATTAATTTTCCTTTTTTACTCGTAGGCGGACCCCAGTTTGACGAATGCGCTTTGCAAATGCCGCGTGAAGGAAAATCCCAGAGCTGTGAACTTATCCGGGGATATTTACTGTCAGGCGATGGACTCTTTCGATGGAAGAATCATTGGATGCTGCAATATTATTTCTAATTATAGGTAAAAGTTCGAATCTAATTTCTTTTGAGTGTGTTTGTAATCATTAGAAGCCACGTGATAAACTTTTTTAATTATTTGATTATTCTTGTCTAGTCGGTTCTCCAGTTTTACTAAAATGTTGTTTTACCCAAACACTACCGTCAGTGTTGGGCACGTTACTCGAGAAAAAGTAGTGACGATGCTTTAGCCATTACTTGCCAAAAACAGTAGTATCGTTACCCAAAACGTTACTTGTTGTTGTTGGTTAGCCGATCAGCCCACCCTGATCAAGCAAGCTGGCGGCACGCAGGTAACCGATCGCCCTCTTCGGAGTGGACCAGAGGTTCAGCGCACTAGTGATGTTGTGTTGTGTTCTATGTTGTGTTAGAGCGGTACAGTCTGTCATAATGTGTTCAATTGTTTGTGGTGTGTCCTGGCACAGGTGGCAGGTGTCGTCTGTGGAGTTGTCTAGTCTGTGTTTATATGTCTGTAAGTTTGGGTGATGTCCACATCGGAATCGTGCTAAGTTAACTCGATCCGATCTGCTCAAGCTGGTCTCTGACCTGTTAATGGGTGGCGGCTTCGCACCTAGGACCGCATTCGGACCGAGGCGTGTCATTGCTTTGTGGGTTACGTGTGTGTGTGGTGTCTGGGGCGTGGTATGGAATGGAGTATTTGGTTATAATGTCTCTCTGGTGTTACCTTAATGGTGCGAGGTGTCGGTGCATGATTGTACATGTAGTGGCAAGGGTGTTATGGGTTAGTTGTCGCTGCTGCCATGAATTGTGTTCCCCTCATGTCTAAATGTTCCCTAACTTTCAGTATTTTTGTTTCTGTTTGCAGATGTTCTATTGGTGTTATTTGAGTGCATCCTGTAATGATATGAAGTGCGTTGTTTTGTATTGTCTGTAAGGTGTTTGTGTGTGTTTGAGATAATGGGTGCCCAGCATGGGCTAGCATAGTCCATAACTGAGCGAATATATTGTTTGTATATGAGTGATGTTGTTTCCTGCTGGTGTCCAAAGTTTGTGCCTGTATGTGACCCCAAGTATTTTGGTCCTGTGAGTGTGTGGAATGTTGTTGTTGTTGTTTAGTGTAAGCTGTGGAGTTATCTGGTGTTCTTTTGTGTTGCTCGTAAGCAAGGTGATGGTTGATTTTGTGAGCACTACTTTGAGTCTATTGTGTGTGAGTCAGTCTTGTATACTGTTTATGTATGTTTGTAGGTTATTTGTAGCGGTGTAGATGTTGTTGTGGGTGGATGTTAGTGATGTCATCTGCATATGATGATAAGGTAAGCTTGTTATCTATGGGTGTTGGAATGTCATGCATGTATAAGTTGAAGAGTGTTGGTGAGAGAACAGACCCTTGAGGGACCCCGTTCAGAAAAAGCTTGTTTTTGGATGACTTGCCATTAAATGTGACATGTGAGTATCTTCCTGACAGATAGTTGCTCAGCCACCTTGTGCATGTTTGTGTTGAGTATTTTGTTTATGAGAGGGAAGCGTGGGATAGCATCAAATGCTTTACTAATGTCTATTGTTGCTAATAGTGTACGTTGAGCTGGTCGTCTGGAGTTGATGCCATCCATGATGTGCTGCGTGAGGTTAGTGAGTAATGTCGTGGTTGAGTGGTGAGGTCTGAATCCATGTTGAGTAGGCGATAGTGGTATGTGTGGGTTGGTGATTTGTAAGATTAGTCTTTCTGTTACTTTGGAAGGTGTGCATAGTAAAGTAATGGGGCTATAGGAAGCTGGTTCTGTTGGGTTTTTGTTTGGTTTGAGTAGTGTAATAATTTTACCTTATTTCCATATGTCAGGAATAATACAGTGTTGGTATGAATATGTGCTGATATTTGTGAGAGCTAGTATACCCTGTGGGCCCAAGTGTTTAAGGTGTATGTTAGATATGTTGTCTGGTCCAGTAGCCTTCGAATTCTTAATGTTTTTGATGATCTTGGTGGTCTGGTCTGTATTGAAGGGTGTAATGGTCGTGTCGAGTCTGTAGGTTTTTTGTGTCTGGCTGTTTGTCTGTCTGCATGTTTTTGGTTGTTGTCTCTGTTTAAGTGACTTATCTTTGCGTAGTGATTAACCAGAATGTTAGCTTGTTGTGTATATGTTGGGATATTATTTTGGCTGCGACAGATAGCCGCGTGTGAGGTGTGAATGCCGCTGTTAGAGTGGGTAATGATGTTTATAGTCTTATATAGCCTGGCTGTATCTGTGGATTGGTTTAGTGTGTTATGAATTCCCTAAATGTTTGTTTGTTTTTCTTTGAGTTTGTTGTTCATTTCTGTGTTGAGCTGTTGTATCTGCTGTTTTATGGCTTGTGTGTGTGGTGTTTGTGTGTTATGTTTGAGGTTGTTACGTTGCTTATGAGGTGGGCTATTTCTCTAGTGTAATTTGGGTTGTATTTCCTAATGTTGCACTTCGGTATGTATTTGTTTGCATTATTGATGATCTGATTAAATGTCTTGAGTGTTGTATTGATGTTTATGATGGGTGTGCTGTTTAATGTGGTGAATTGTTCCTCAGTCTGTATTTTGAACTGTTCCCAATCAGCTTTCTTGTAATTTCTGTAAGTGTGCCTAAGGCTGTTGGGGCAGAGTGTAGAACGTGTTGTAATGATGATGGGCAGGTGGTCTGATGACAGTTGTTTTCCTGTTCTCTAGTGTGTATGTGTTGCTAGTGAAGGGGAACAGAACGTTATGTCCGGGGAGGAGTTTGAGTATCCTGCTTGATGTGGTATGTGTGTATGTTCTTCTGTATTGTTAAGAATGAAGAGGCTGTTTAGTTGTGTGGCTATGTTGGCGCCTCTGGTGTTGCTTTGGTTGTGCAGGTACCAACTAGTGTCTTTAGCGTTGAAGTCTCCTCCTAAGATGACATTAATGAGAGAGGCCAGATTGTGTAGTTGTGGATTGTAATTGGCTGGCACCTGAGGTGAACTATCTGGTTGGTTGTAAATGTTGATTAGTGTGGTGGTTTTGCGCGTGTTCTAATGTTAACTGCCTGTATTTCTATCGTGTTATCTGCTTGGATTGTGTTTGTAATGTTTTGGGTGGCATCAGTGTAGCTAATGCTTTTACGTATGCAAGTGATGAGTCCACCCCCGTGACCCCCCAGTACGATCTTGACGGATCGCCGTGAAGTCAGGGATGGTGGGTGTTTTGTGTGCGCGTTTTAGTTTTGTTTCTTGTATAAGCGCTATGTGAATGTTTTGTTTGTGTACGAATTCCATAAACGGCATGATTTTGTTTGTGAGGCCATCTCTGTTGTACTGTAATATGTAAATATTATACTTCTGTATGTGTATCATGGTGCTATTGTGTCTATGTCTTTGTGTATGGTGACATGTGTAAGTTGTAGTGGGGCCTGAATTAGTCTTAATGTCGCCGGAGAGTAAGAGTCAGGGTTGGCACCCAAAAACCCAACCCAAAACTCACTGAAATTTTCAGTGGGTTTTTGTTCTGAGATGTTTAAAATAATTGAAATTTTTCTGATTGCTACATTGTTCAATTGTAGCTAATTAGAATGATTTGGCATGTTGATTATTTCAAGTAAGCTGACTTATAAAACAATCCTTAAATTATGCAATGTGTAAATAAAGATATTGAAAAGTTATTAAAAAGATTTGCACCCATTGTGAACACTGGGCAATTATTGGATCATTTGATACATTGCTCCAACCATCTTGAATTAAAGTTACAGTAGAATTGACTAAGTCTTTTTTCATTGAGTCCAGTACCTACTTTATTACAGTATTCACTTTGATTAGCGAGTCATCAGATAATTTTTTTCTGCTTGGAGGACAATAGCCTGGTCTTAAATTTTGGACCCATTTAATAAATTCTTTATTCTCTACAACTACAAATGGAATATTTGCTGAAAAGAAAAATCTGGCCATTTGCAAATCTAGTTGTTCTTTTTGATCTACAGTTGTTCTAACCACATATGGCATTATCTGACCTTGCGTTTTCTTGGCTGGAGTAGAATGAAAAAATGGTATGGAAGATTCAGGAGCGGTTGAAGTGAATGAAAAGTCTCACTACTGTGAATTGTAGTGTCATCATGAACCAGGCTTTCATATGATTTGCTTGAAGAGGGTCTACTCTCAAAACTGCCGTGTCTATGTGTAGGAGGAAGAGTTGCTGACGTAGCTGTATTTGTAAGCTCATCCGCTTCATCATCACGAGCCTGTACCCATTTTTTATTGCATCGATCTAAATGATGTTTCACTCGTTCTATTTTTTTCGAAAATACAAAGCTGCAGTATTTGCACCGAACTCTATTTGGTTGGTCACTCAACATTTCTACTTCATCCCATTCAGCAGCTTTAAGTCTGCCACCAGTATGTGCGGGTCTAACTTTCTCTAGATGATGTTTCACTCTCTCTCTCAATTTTTGCGAGTGATACTTTCTTTGCAATAATTGCATAGTACTCTAGTAGGCTGATCACTTAATAAAGTCACCTCGTCCCACTCGCTAGCTTTAGATTTTCCACCTCTATAACTCTTTGGCATCTTAAAAATTTAAATTTGAGTTAGGTCTAAATAAAGCTGAAATCTGCTGTTAAGAAATAAAGGAAAGATCTAAAATTAAAATGGAGAAAATTCTAATATGTCATTATTATCTCTCATATCTGAACTTTCTGTGAAATAAAGATGTCTTTTTAATGTACAAGGTGTCCCACAAGTCCGGCATCATAGGAAAAATAATAAAAAAAAGGCAAAACAAAAGTTTTTATTTACAGAACGTGCTCAATATGTCCACCATTGTTTTCAATACACAAATTCAGACGATACCCAGTCAGCAAGCACACGGTGAATGATGTCAGGAGTAATGGTGTTACATGCTCCAGTAATGCGCTGCCGCAAATGTTCAACACACCTAATTTTCTCTGCGTTTACCAGCGTTTTCAAGTGGCCCCAGAGATAAAAATCTAGCGGCGTGAGATCCGGGCTTCTAGCCGGCCATTCCACAGGCCCTCGACGTCCTATCCAATGACCAGGGAATTGTTGGTACAGGTATTCCCTTGGGTGCTGTAATGTGCAGGAGCGCCGTCTTGCTGGAACCATGTTGGGAAATTTCCTTCTTCTTTCAAGACACTGGGAAATGCTTCTTCCTTGAGCATACGTAGGTAGGTGCCTCCAGTGACATGTTTATCGAAAAAGGGGGGGCCTATGATGCGATCCTTCCAAATGCCACACCATACCATCACCCGAGATGCATCTTGTTTCTTTGAAGAGGTATACCAGTGAGGGTTGTTTTGAGACCAGTAGCGGGTGTTCTGTCGATTTACCTCACCATTTCCATAAAAAACAGCCTCGTCACTGAACTGAATGGTGGATGGGAAATTGGCATCCCGAGCATATTGTTCCGTAGCCCATTCACAAAATTCTATCCGCCGGTCAGGATCATCATCGCTTAATTTCTGTAGGATCTGAAGTTTATATGGATGCCATTTGTGAGCCTGAAGAATGCGATGGATGCTACTTTTCGACACTCCTGTCTCGGCGGACAATCGCCGAAGAGACTTATTGGGACTTCTGTTAAAATGAGCCAGGATAGCAGTCGCTGTATCATCGTCAGTGGACCTCCTTGAAGGTCCACTGCGTGGTTTATCTTCTATGGATCCTGTTTCCTTAAACTTTGCAACAAGTCTGCTAACACAACTCTGTGTTATTGGCTCGCGGTCTGGATGCAGTCTGTTAAATTCAGCAGCGGCCTCTCTCTGACTCCGATTTCCTATGAGTAGAATTACCTGGATTCGTTCTTCCTTGCTCACAGACATTATGGCCTGTAGAAAGAGAAAAATATGAATTATGGTTTGTAGAAATAGAAAAATATGAATTTCTTCTATGATGCCGGACTTATGGGACACCCTGTATATTGTAGATTAGATAAATAAATTGATAGATATATTAGGCACTACATAATTATCGAACCTTTCTAAAAAAAATTTCAACCTATCAAAAACCTAGTTGGGTTGGGTTTTTGCCAACCCTGGTAAGAGTAGTCCGGGAAGCACGCAATTGCTAACCGTAAATGAATAAAATAGCACGCTGAGAATAGGTCCGGCCCCGGGAGCCGATCGGCACTCTGTCCGTGCCACGCAACAGGCCGTCGACTGCCAGTCTGGCCAACCGTAGACAGCCCGCTGCACGGAGATTTGAGGAAGTTTGGCCACCAGCGCGTTGATGTTTCGGTTTGACGTCGCTTTTTCTTCGCGCTGACGTGTCCCGCGCTGGAGAATACAGCCATTGTTAGAAGCTTTCTCGTCAGCTGCTAACACTCTTTTCACGTTGTTCTAGCTAACTGTTCAGAGGTTTTTTATAAACAAATCTCAGTTTTCTGCTCAAAACGGCTCTCTCTAATTTTAAAATTGATTATTCAAGGAAGGAAGATGTTGACTTCTATTTTGCGGCAACAGTTGATGATATTTTTGTTACTTTATTGATTAATGAAAATGATTAGGCTCTTTAAGTTATAAAAGATTTCTTTCGTAATAATTGATAAATTATAAATAAACGTTACTTATTTAAAAATGTAACTCGTAACGACTCTTTACTCGTTATTTTTCAAATAGCTGTATTCTGTACATAATACACGTACATCATATATTATTATTATTATATTATATACGAGTATATATGTATACAAAATTGAACTGCGAGTATTCAGCTCAAGACAAAAAAATATAAATTATATATTGAGGTTGGTGAATAGCAATAAAAATAAGTACCTTCATTTTCTGCTTTTTAATATTCAAAGTAAGAGCAATGTATGACTAACATAATACAAGAAAAAGAAATACAAATTATCAAAATAACTAATAGTAGCGTATTAATTTATGTGAAATAATAAAAGTTTTTATTGTAATTAGATATTCTACCGATTGCCATTGGTTGTTTTATACTTTTAGGTATATTAATATAATTTTACTGAATTTAAAAAGTAACAAGTAACGAGCTGTTTTGACTAAAAATTTAGCGACGTTACTAAAAACGTTACCAAATTTGAAAAGTTACCACTGACGTTACTAAAAAAGGAACCTCGTTAGTAACGACGTTACTGCCCAACTCTGACTACCATCTTATTCCCCAATATTACGAAAATTACCTTTTTGAGTAGTTAAAAATGGTAGATGTCGAGATGCAACGTAAGTTATCAGAATGTTAAAACGTATGCTAGGTTACTTTTTTCATGCTCTCTAGACCATTGGTTCCCAACATGGGCGACCCCCCCCCCCCCCGTGGGCGTTTGAGAATCTTAGGGGGGGGGGGGGCTAGGAAACTAAAATATTGATGGACACAAGGGGGCGTTGGCCTAAAAAAGGCTGGGAACCACTGCTCTAGACCTTTAAAACCAAAATTTGCTTTATTTTAATAATAATAATAATAAGCATACATTTAAAACTTACATTCTATCGTTATTCTATCTTTTACGATTTAAAACGATATATACACATACATATTTAAGAGGTAAGATAATGATTACCTACTTAAGCTAATGTTCAAACAAAAATTTAGCAGGTACAACTTTCAATAAAGTATGATAGTAGAAGATTTGTTAACATAAAGCGTATGATAGGTGAACTAGGTGTCCTAATTGTAATTTAGTTTGACTTGTTTGTATTTATTAGCTTAAAAAATTTCATTGCAGGTAACTTACTTTTCTTAATTGAATTTCATGACAGGTATCTGCGAGTGAGTGGAAAAATTCCTTTTATGCTCCTATGTAGCATTCATAGACAGAGAATTCGTAGACACAATTGTTGTCCTGGATGTGGCCTTTTCTGTACTCAGGTTAGATGTTTTCAGTTTTAATTTTAAAATTTTAGAATGAGAATGAGATAGTAAAGGTAGATTCATATGCTTCATAGAAGGAAAGAAATAGGTAAGGGCTTAGGAAGTTGTCTGTGATTCATTATTTGAGACTGAGAATTCATTTTATTCTCTCAATGTTCGCGAATGTCCTCTAATTATTCTCCGTGATTCATCCTCTACTGCAGTAACTATATTCATCACATTTTTTTATCAATCACCATTTTTATTTTGTTAGCTTTTCCTTTTCCATACACTCCAGTAATTATTCTGACCACCTTTTGCACAACGTAGCAGAAATCCATTTCGACGCCTCAACTCCGATCCGAATACGTGTAGATTAGCTCTTTATTCTTCTTGCCATTGGTTTTCAGTAGCCAAATTAGCTATTTCCTTAGACTTCCCTACCCTCCGAGGTGCGCCGTTGCCCATTGGGGTTGTGAAAGTTAACTTTGTATCCTCTCTGACCCCATAATCTTTTGAAGATGAACAAGCCCTCGCGGCCTAATTTATTTTAAATGCCCTGATTTCAGTTGTGACTCGATTTCTCAACTCGTTTCTTTTGCGTCATTTGACATTATTTTCAAATTCACTGTCATGTAGATACTTAAATATGTAAATATTAGTAGTAGTTATTGTAGGGTATGTTCTGTTTATTGTCTAATTTTCCTCAAACTATTAATTTATTGCCATTCATAAATTAGTTTTAATAAGTTTTTTTTATAATTTTGCCATTTGTCATCTTCAGAAATAATAGCTTTTATTTTTCTATCAGGGAATATTTTTAGAATGTCGATGGGATAAATTGGGTTCCAGGCATTACTACCATAAACTCTGTGGCCTTGTCATTAATGGGACATCCCTGTGTCCTCACTGTGGGACGGATCAGTCACCCATAGAAGTCCATTTAGAACTCAAACTAAATAGAAAGCCAATCGTGTACCTGAAACAACATCAGGAGAAGAAAGGGTTGGTTACTTTTTTCTTTTTTCTGATTTTGAAATATTGCATCACCTGAAACTTGCTGAACATTCTCTTGTTAATTTTATTTGCTTCTTTTATGCGTTACTAAACAAAATAAAAGTATTGCTTCCTAACACTAGTCTTTATATGTTAAACTCAGATTTAGCTCCTCCGCTCGCATGAGCTTGTCCAAAGCCCTTTTAGTGGAGAACGAACCTGTAGTTCCCCCAAATGCAGCCACTGACGGCAATACTGCCATCGAAGTGGGTGATGGGAAGATTATTTCGCCAGCGAAACTTCCAGTGGGGCTCGATCGGGAAAGACTCTCAGCGGCCATTACTGCCATTAAGATGGGGAAAGTGATTAACGTGAAGTGAGTTCTCTTTCTCGGTCCACATTTGAGGTGGTTGAAAGTGTAATTCTCTTTACAGTATTGCAAAATGCATTAACGCTTTTAAATTCATATACATATATGTACACACTGTGTCATTACTTAGAATTAATGAAATGTTTATCTATCTTAAAAAATAGTACGGTAATAAACTCAAAAAGGTTAGAACAGCCTAAACCTTTTAGATGTTTATCCTTCTCGTCAAGTCTATTAAACCTTTCGTGTTTTTACAATTGCTATTTTTAAAACTTAATTGGTGATTTTCAAAAAATTTACATTATAATATAAGCGATGAGAGATTGTTGCACAAAATAACTGCAACTTATATACATATATATATGTACACATTTGTTTTTCTTGCTTTACAATAGTATGTGCGTAAATAATTGTTTTGACAGACCAGCTCCAAAGGGGATTTATTGGGCTTGCAAGCAAGGAGATTTAGAGAAACTACTTCACGTTTTAGGTAAAGTTGTTTTCGTATATGTTTATTATAATTTTAAACTTTTTCTTGTTTGATAAGTATGCATTAGCAGACTGTTTTTGACTAAGATCTATTATAGCTTTACTTAAAGTGATGATGAAGGAAGGATAGCTCAGCTGGTACGACGGATGTCTCCAGAGCGTACCAGCTGAGCAATCCAATGTTATGCACAATGATTTTGCAGGCTAGATTACTTTATTTTTGTGCGATATTTGATTATGCAACTTCTCTCTTTTAGAGAATCCGATTGGAAGTCGAGAACCCCATTTATTTCTTTTGCTTTTCAATTTTTACTACTTAATCTGGGCTAACGTCTTGTGGTATTGGTTAATCTGTAACTTTGTATTTGGAACCCAGGGTTCCCCCTTCCCCCTAATATGAGGCGTCCGAAGTAGGAGTGACGAAGCCGCCATATGTTCAAAAATCCTTTCTCTGTATCACCATTTTCTTCTGGCCTTTGTCTATGCAGTGAATAATACACACTTACGGATACTTCGTCACTAATGCCTCTGAAGAATGGTGATACAGAAAACGGATTTTCAAACATATGGCGGCTTCGTCACTTCTACTCCGGACGCCTCTCTATAGCACCGCATATATTGGTCATATATACTTATTTATCAGGTTTATATTTTCTTCCCAGTTATCTCTAAATTATACATTTTTCCTCTAATCATTTTCATATACAGTATGTTGTATTTGTTATACAAGTGATAAAATTGATGGTTCTAACCATTTGTTCATTGTTTCCTTTAGTTATCCGAACAAATGGCATCATTGGCTCGCCACAAACTCATTAGCATTACTCATTATCGGAACTTAATATTTTCTTTATCTGAATCAGTGAATGGAGTTAGCCCGAATGCGAAAGTGAAGGAGTATGGCAACCAGTGTGGACTCCACACTGGCTCTTCCCACGGCTGCCTACCAGCCATCCACATTCTGGTGAGTGCTGGTGCTGCCCTCGACCTCACTGACTCCCAACTGCAAACACCACTTATGATTGCAATTACCAAGAACCAGAATGATATTGTTAATTACCTCATCCATGCGGGGGCAAATCTTAATGTTAAGGTGGGTTTTTTTGGTTCATTGACCGAAGGTTGAAGTGAACCAGCTTTATAACATTTCCGTTGTCGTCATCGTCGTCAACTTTTAAGAAAAAACCTTTAAGTTGGATAGTACCGTTCTGATAAGTGTATATTTTGGAACTTTACAATTCTGAAAGCTTTATTACAGTTCAGTCGGTGAACCGGTCTTGAGAACCCTTTACAGTAGTTAAGGGCTCGTCATAGTATTAGTATATTATTTTTTAGTAGGTCTAACTTCTCGTATATGAGGTTATTATATCCCCGACCAAAAAATTTGGAGGGGTCATACTGGATTGCACTTCTCTCATATGTTTATGATTACAAAGCGATGTGTCACTAGTAAGAGTTAAGGTCAGAAATAGACGTCAAAGGTCAAACGGCTCTTCATACATTGATGAAACTTCACACATGTATGGTTCATCATAAGACTCTAGTCCCTGCATCAAAAGTCAAGGCCACAAGTAGAGATCGAAGGTAAAATTGAAGTACCTGCCATAATTTTTTTTATCTAATCCTCGTATATTTATGAAACGACACAGACATGAATCATCACAAGATGATGTGTCACGAGCAAGACTCAGATTGTTTCACCAAAGGTCTAGGTCACAAGTAGAGGAAGGAACATTGTTGTCGTTCCGACATAGTTCTTGTTTTATATAAGTTGCAGATATTGTACTATAGCGAAGATTAAGGACATCATAGAGGACTTAGACATTTTGTTGTAGTCACATTGCAGTTTGCTGCTTCCAATAAGTATAAATTTCTGTTCAAATTCGATGATCCTTACTTTTAATTTACAAAACTAGACATGAATGTTAGTCATGGGAACAGGGACTTTAAGCTGTTTGTTTATACCAAACATAAAAAATTGATGGACATTGTGTCCTTCAAGAGGAATACCGTCGTGACGAAAGGGGGTGACTCCTTAATCGCGACATCATGACACACTTTGTAATTGACATCTCGCTTAATTCGAGGATGAAAGGTTGAAAGCAATCCCGTCGTTTTTACCTTCAAGTAAAGAGTATCCTGTTTTCTTTCAGACTCAGGATGGCATGACGTGCCTCCATCTCGCTGCCAAATCTGGGAATTATGTGGCCTGCAGATACATTCTGGACTCGGGACGCCTTTCCCGCCACGCAATCAACATTCAGGATGAAGGAGGCTGGACCCCTCTCGTGTGGGCGTCCGAGAATCGGTGCATCAATGTGGTCAAGTGAGTTGAGAAGGTTAAAAAAGGATTTTAGGTAATTTAAAATTGAAAGAATGGAAGATGACAGGATTGTGAAAAGAGTTCTATAAGTGTTTTTGAAGGTAGGAGGAGGAAAGAAAAGCCGAGATGGATGGATGGACATAGTGAATGTTTGCGTGAGAAAGTGTGGGGTTGATCTGGGTAATGCACGAGAAGTGACTGCAAGTAAGTTGGAATGGAGTCCGAGGTTTGTTAGAAATATGTAAGTTCGGATTCTCTCTTTTATTTATGACGAGGCCTGCAAACGTACCACACATGACGTATGAAGCGCCGCGGGTGTGGAATTTTGCCCGGTGTTTCTACCTTCTCACTCCAATTTGTTGGAAAATTAGATTTTAGTAATGCATGTATGTAAAATCGATGAATTATGTAGTTGAAGTACATTTAATTGTAGTTGATGATAATTGGGTATATTTTTTGTTTTAAGTGTAATATAAAGGCTAGATATGACAGACTTGTACTTTCGCTTTTATGGAGATTAAAGTACCTTCTGAGAATGAAAAAATTTTGCGCTTGTTAAACAATGATTCTTAGAGTTTCGTAATAACTGCATTAATCATGAATCATATTAGTGCTCTACTGTAAATTATGAATAGAAATGAATGTACCATTAGATTAGATATAGTTAATCTTAATACTGGATTTGTTTTATTTACAAATTTTAGTACATAAGTTCCATGAGACTGCCAACTGGCTTTATATTAAAAATTTAGAACATAACCATTTCATTTAATATCGTGTACGTTTTAACAAAAAGAATTAAAAGTTGAACTACTTCAGAACCGTTCAAGGTTTTTCTTTTTTAAATCAAAATTTTTGTAATTTTTCTTATTTTTTTCAGAATCCTTCTAGACCGTGGGGCCAATCCGCAGATCTGTGACGTGGAACAAAACACCGCCTTGCATTGGGCTGCTTTCTCAGGCTCAACTCACATTTGTTCCATGGTACTGGACCGCGGCTGTTCTCTACGCTCTATGAATGCTATTGGGGACACCCCCCTGTAAGTAGATGGGGGCATTAGGGGTGTTATAGTCTTTGATAGGGTTAAACGTTCAGTTTTTGTAGATCTCTACATTCTAAACTCGCAAATATCACTGAATTCAGTATGATAATTTGACTTGCCATAATTTTATAAATAATTATAATTTAATCATTGTTTTAAATACTGTACATTAAGATATAGTTGAGAACTTTAACAATAAATAATGGATAAAGCCTTCGTTCATGCTATATGTAATCATTGTTATTTCTTTAGCCACATCGCTGCGCGTCAAAATCACGTAGAAGCTGTTGTATTGCTGTTGGCGCGAGGGGCGTCGTTGGATATTCGGAACGCAAAGGGGCAGACGCCCCTCGATTGCACATTCCCAGATTCGGATGTTTTCCTTCAACTCACTCTGAATAAAAAGCTAAGAAACGTCATGAAAGACAATGGATTCAGGAATGAGAGGATTCTCAGCAGGTGAAAAACGGGTTTTCATTTGAGATAGTTGCCGAGAACCATTTCCTTTTCGTGAAACCATTTCCTTTTTGGTCGTAGTACGGTTCCCCAGTGTCAGCTTAGATACTGATCACCACTGAGGAAAGCGTTTTAGGTAATGGTGTATGTCGGAGGAGGTTCGCGTGAAGTTTGCGGAAGTTAGGGAGATAGAATTTCGAAATACTATAAAGAATTTGATTCAGAGAAGAAAAGTACCGTATCTTAAGTTAGTCTCTTACTACTTAGGTTTATGAATAGAAAGTTTTGAGAAAATTTAGAAAAAAAATTTGTACTTTGATGTCAAATCTTAGTGTTTACTTCAGGGCAGATTTTAACATCTTCTGTCTTGGATTATTACTGTTGACCATTCTTTAGCTTTAAAATACTTCAATTTGAAAAGAAATGGAAGAAGTCAAAACATTCCTTTTCAGCGACATTGCAGCGGGAAAGGAGACCGTTCCAATTCCAGTCGTTAATGGTGCCGATGATGGAGGGCTTCCGAAAGACTACGTTTACATCGCAGACAATTGCGAAGCCCTAAATGTCAACATTGATCGAACCATGGGTTCCCTTAAAGTAAGCAGTTTGTAATTATGTCATCGACCAAAAAATTTGGAGGGACCATACTGGATTGCGCTTGTCCGTCCATCTATCCGTCACACTTTCGTGATTTGGGCTTTAACTTTTGAACCACTCAACCTCAACATAAATGAATGATTACAAGACAATGTCATGAGTAGTAATTAGGTTCCTGCATCAAAGGTCAAGGTCAGAAATGGAGGTCTGCCTCCATAACTGCTCTACATAAATTGATAAAACACACACACACACACAACGTACGTGTCAAAGTCACAAATAGAGGAGGAAACATTTCTGTCATTCCGACATAGTCCTTGTGTTTTTCTTAATCATTTAGCAGAAGAACGTTTGTTTTAAGCTATTTTTCAGACTGTTGCTATATAATCTGAAATATTTGTCCTATATAATGTTTGAAATATCGAAGTGGTAGATTGACATGAAATATGAAGCTAATTTTCTCTTGTAAGTGCTTAAATTTAAATTGTATAGGAATCCAGCAACTTGTGTTTTAGGACATTAAGAGGTAGATATATTGGTTTGACAGCTCGCGGTTTTGTTTATTTTGTGTAGATAATGAAGCATGCGTGTATTTAATTTAAATTTTAGTATATTTGATTGAAAACGACTTAGAAGTTGTTTAATTTTAATGTTTTATCAACGCATTTAATTGCAGTGGTGTGAATGCGAGGACGGTTGTAATTCTGAGAATTGCTTTTGCAGTCAACTTAACTTCCAATGTTGGTACGACCCTGAAGGCAAATTACTCCCAGATTTTAACTATACAGGTAAGACTTATACATCAACAGTGGGAGGCCACGCATAAACTTGGAAACTATTAAGGCACACAAACACGCAAGTACAGTGTGACTAAAAATTTTGGTTGCTGGGTACATTCGATGAGTAAATGGGTGACTTAGTGAATGGGGATATTCTTTTAACATTACTTTCCTTAAAGATAACGTTGCAGTCATTATATATGAACTATTTTCCAAATTTTTAAATAATGTAGCATGAGGTTGACTTGGCGTCGCTGTTCATTCGATGGATTGAATTTAAGGATGAACCCATTTTCACCTTTTCAGACCCACCAATGATTTTCGAGTGCAACCGCGCATGCGGATGCAGCAAACTCTCGTGTCACAACAGGGTGGTGCAACATGGCATGACCTCTCATCTGCAGCTGTTTAAAACGAAAGGCAAAGGGTGGGGAGTTAGGGCCCTTAAAAGCATAGAAAAGGTCAGTTCCAATGAATAAGATATATCAGGTCATCCCGTAAGTAATGTCGTTTTTTACGATAGATTAAGTTTAAACTAGTCCTACTCGGTTTAAGCATAAATTTTCCGAAGGTTATATCTAAGAGGAGATCTATCGTGTTTCGCTACATACTTTACAGACCTTGACCAGTGAAGACGTGTGTTTTGCTTTATGTGAACCCCTCATAAACATGGCGGTATCAGAAGAGCATATCAGGCATATAATGCTTTACGAGTTCAAAAAAGGGAATAGTGCTACTGAAGCCACGCGAAACATTCAGGAAGTTTATGGCAACGATATTCTGCATGTGAGGAAATGTCAAGATGGTTTCAAAAGTTTAGGAATGGTGACTGCTGTTTGACAGATGCAGCACGCTCTGGACGCCCTGCTGAGTTTGATGATGACCTGCTGTTAGCCGCACTTGAAGAAGACTGTTCAACAACTGTCGAAGAATTGGCCCAGAAACTCAATTCATCCCCGTCCACTATCCATCGACATTTGCAACAACTCGGGAAAGTGCCTAAGTTAGGAAAATGGGTGCCACATGAATTGTCGGTCGACAATCTGAGGGTGCGGGTAAAACATTAGCACAGCTCTTCATTCCCGTGAACTCCAAGATCCGTTTTTGCACCGTTTAGTGACTGGTGATGAAAAGTGGATACTGTACCAGAATGTTAAGCGCCGTCGACAGTGGGTTTGTGCCGGAGAACCAGCGACACCACAGCCAAAACCAAATTTTCATCCTCGGAAGGTGTTGCTTAGTGTTTGGTGGGATAAAGGTGGTGTAATACACTTTGAAACCTTACCACACAACCAAACAATCACCGCTCAAGTCTACTGTCAACAACTGGATCGATTGAACACTGCACTAAAAGAAAAGAGACCTTCTTTGGTTAATCGGAAAGGAATCGTGTTCCACACGACAACGCACGTCTTCATACCGCTCGGATCACTTCTGCAAAAATTGAGGAGCTTGGGTGGGAAAAACTTCCACATCCTCCATATTCTCCAGACCTTGCGCCTTCAGATTATCATCTCTTCAGGAGTCTGCAAAACTATCTTGACATGGCATTGAAAAGCTTGTAGGATGTTGGCAGAGTGTCATTGATTCCGATGGAAAATGTATACTAGATTAAAAAGTTTCAGTTGAGGTTTTTTTTGTCCTTCAAATTCCGATCTAAAAAACGACATTACTTATGGGATGACCTGATAATTGTTCACTCCTAAGTATTAACATGAGAGTAATTATTAATTCTTTTTTAATGCGAAATTGGACAGTTAAATAATCAGCAGTAAAATTAATAGTAAAATTTTTAACTGAAGGGGGGCTACGTGTGCGAATACGTTGGCGAGATCATCACCGATCTCGAAGCCGATCTTAGAGAGGATGACTCTTATCTCTTTGATCTCGATAACAGAGTAAGTTCGTTTGTTTATTTTTCTCTGCTTGTGCATTTTTTATTGGAATATTAATGGAATAATTTCGCTTTTATTATCACGAATTAATTTTTTTTTTGTGCTTCTCTTTTGCTTAACTTTTTATTTTGTGGGTTTAAGGACAGCGAAACGTTCTGTATCGACGCTCGCCAATACGGGAATGTGGCGCGCTTCATCAACCATTTGTGCGAAGCGAATTTGACGCCCGTTAAGGTATTTATCGACCATCAGGATTTGGTCTTCCCCAGGATCGCTTTCTTCGCCAACAGAGACATCGAGGCAGACGAGGAACTAGGGTAAGTAGTCACAGTTCATCTTAGAGTTGCGTGTAAAAGGTCGAGTTTATATATACTCTTTATTTGTTTTCATGATTTTACTTATTGGATGAATAATTCAAAATAAATTTGCTGGAAAAAATCAATCATTTGTATTATTTTGGGGTTGATTTCGATCTTTTTACTGAGAATGAGAAAGAAAGGCCTTGATCAGTTTAAATTTATACTGAAAAATTTTTCAATTTCCTTCTACCGGTTTAAACAAGTTATTTACGTTGAAGTACAGTTCCTACACTTAATTTCTTATTCTCAGTTTTGACTATGGAGAGAAGTTTTGGATCATAAAGTACAAGCACTTCACGTGCATGTGTGGTTCCCCTAAGTGCAAATACTCCTCGGAGACCATTCAAACCACACTCCAGAACTACAACAAAAAGATAAAAGAACACCAGCAACAGGAAAAAGTGTTGGAAAATGGTAGTTCATCCTTCAGTTATCGAGCAAAAGAAATTTAGGGATTTGCAGTTAATTAAAGGAGTGGTTGTAGGACGTAAGTGATTGTACCTACAAATGCGACTTTTTGAAAGTGTAATCGGTTTTTGTGATTAACAACTTGAACTATGTTAAGGTAAGAAGTTAAGTTGAAACTTTAAACTGCATTATTTCCAATTAGTCCTTTATTATTTCGGTCGCGAGTGATCATCATAACGGAATTTAAAGTATCTCCCTTCGTGATTTACTCCAAAACGATTACACCAATTTTATGGGATTAAGCAGTTAAAAGTTACATTAAATTTAAGTAAGGTGAAGTTAACACGTTTAAAAAATACAATTTATATTTTTTTAATAGCATGTTATTTTTATAATTACAGCTAGAAAATTGCTTAGTTTTCTAAAACATTTTGCTATAATTGTATTTTACATCATAATTATCTTCATAAATTCACGTGCGGCTAAATTATTTATTAATTAATTAAATTGAAATAGCGAAATTTTTTCATAAAATTATTTTTATATAGCTTACAGCGACATTTTTAAGTTATTCGTATGGACCTTAGCAAAAGAATGAATTTCCAGAATCGGAGATAAGACTAAATTGATAACTTATTTAAACATTAAAAAAAGGATCTTTGAAAAAGGATGTGGTGTGAGAAAAGTCACTGAATGTTACTTTGGCATAGTCATGTGGCGAGAATAGGAAATTGTGTAAAAAAGAAATGTATCGTAGTGACTGCGAAGGTGTGAGATGCCAAAGGGAGAAGTTTGTGATTATTGAATAATCGTGGAATTGATAAAAAAAAAGTTGAAAGGAAGCGGTTTTTGAAAGGTAAATGAACATGCTAGCATGGCTTTTCCCGACATACCGCGTTTAGGGGCCGCTGTCGCAATATTTCTTGAAATTCAACGCTGGAACTTTGAGATTAGGATTAGGATTTTATTGTTGGAGATAATTAAATGCGTGTAGATGATGGTACGTTTAGTGATTTTGTGGCTGGTCCAGAGTTAGGCGTCGCACCTACTCCCATAGGAAATAAACGAATTCATAAAAGTAATCGAGTTAGTTCGAATAACTCAGGGGTTCCCAAACCTGTTTTTTCTGGACCATCTACAGCAAAAGAGAGAACTTACCGTGCCACTACTCTCAAAAATGTTCACACCAGACTTTTCTCATTGTATAGACTACAATTTTTATTTTTTCCAAGCTACAAACTTTAAATTTATCGTAATTTTTACTTCATGATCCATTGAAATTTAAAATTTGATGTATTTACCACAGTTTGGGAACCGCTGGAATAACTGATAAGTACGTATTGTTGTCATTGCCTTATTAAAATGTTTTACGTATTTATAAAATATTTTATTTCGACATTTTAATTTTGAATGGTATAAGGCATTATTTAAAAAAAAAATTGTGTAAGATCATACATCAATAATGTTTGGTAGTATAAACTATAATATTTATAGTTTATTAATAATTTTTTATACCTAAATTAGATGTAAGAAACGGTGTTTGAAGTCCATTGTTACTGTATTTAATAGTTTAATAGGGCACTTTGTACAATTTTTTTTTCTACGATATTTAATAAGAACTTTTGTCTTATTTGTTAATAAAATGGAATTTGAAGTCATGTTAATTCCTTCCCAGCTCAAGATCACGGCATGAAAGTCCTTTTTTATGTTTATATCGCTTCGAATTGAAAAACATTAAATGTAGAACGGGTTTCGAGCGAGATGTTGCCCATTTACTCGAGGCTTTTTCAACTCGACCGAATTTACCTTTTTAAAAAGATATTTTTAATACATTCGTTATCCACTCCGTGAAGATTAACGCAACATTTGATTTAGTACTAAAGTTCGTGTTACTGAGGAAAAGGTTATAAAGAGAATGGGTAGAAAAGGAAGTCAATGGAAAGACACCCGCATATCGATAGGTTTGATTTTAGTATTATATACCATTCGTTCGTAAATTAACTGATGTACAGTAGATTCTATGCGTCGCACTTTTAGACCGTCGGGCGTCGACAGAATGGCAAGTTAAATTTTACGAACAGGAGTAATAAAATGTCGTGTAAAAATATATTCTTTAATAAACGAGATTATAAACGTTTTTCAGTGGACTCTAAAGCTAAGAGAATAAAATACATTCTATATAAAGCTTAGTGAGTGTAGATAATGCAAAATAAAAAGTTGAATGCTGGAAAGTAATAATGCGAGTTGGATGGAAGTATCTCTTTGCCTTACTACATTAATTTAATTAAAAAACAACAAACGCTAAACTATTAAAACGAGTTATTGTATAAGAACTATTGAAACATCTTTAAAATTCCCTAAATCAATCGAGAATATCTTTGAAATTAGCCTTTAACATATGTTAAAAATTGGTTCATTCGTTAAAAAACGCTACAAAGCGATGATAATTTTAAGCAATATGTATAAAAATTTTGAAACTTAAAATTCTCCATTTCCAATACATTCAGCAGTTACAGTTGTAAGAAACTATAAAAATGCTTATGTAGCACCAGTGACTTACGATAAAAATATACATTTTAGAAGAATCGGTACCTCTCATGCCCGTTAAGTTATATTATTGTACATCTGGCAGCTCGGAGACAATCACCTAGGGGGTCGTACATTTTCATAATTTTTACTCAAAAGTAGACTCCTGGACGTTTGTGACCTAATGTGGCTCAATTTGTACATCAGAAGCGAAGTAAATGCATTAAGTATATAAATATTTATGGACTATTTGTCCAGTCTGGGTTTGTAATCTACTAGTGTTAACAGGAAACAATACATCGTATTCAAGGTCTTTTTTTTATATATATATACCTTTTACTATACAGTAAAGACTTCAATGTGGTTATTGGTGACCGTGCTTCTTCACGGACTCTAAGTTATAATTATGGAAATGGTTTGGCTAATCCCTTTGAAGGTTTGGTCAGTACTTGAAAAGGTAATACTAAGTCTTCCCTCGTGATATTGACATTTTATTATTACTATACGATCTCTAGAACATTCCCTAATCCGGTCAAAAACTTTGGCTACTCAAAGTTAAATGATGAACATTCCTACTGAACTGAGGTATTGCACCAAATAATCATTTATCTGTGTTGCGCTTTAACATGGTTGCGATTAGCAATCAGTGATGCAGTCGAGACCACCATGGCCGAGACCGAGACCATATGTAGTTTTTGCACGTATTCAGTATTGTGTACAGTAATGCCTAATTCCTAATCTCTGTATTTCACATTCAAGGAATAAAGATTCTAAAGAGGTTATCAAGTGACAATTGCGAAAGTTACTCATAATTTATTCACAAATTCAGTTTGTGACATTTTTCAGCAGTTAACTGCCTACTTAAAACAAGAAGTGTTCGTTGTATTTAAGGAACATCACAGTGATGTTGTCGAGACAGCCAATACCGAGACCGAGACCAGAAAAAAAGGTCTCGAGTCTTGCATCACTGATAGCAATACAGTAAGTTCAACCGTGTTATTCACGTTATACACAAAATCGACAGCCCTTGAGTGCAAGGATAATTTAGGTGGTATAATTTTTTTAGTCTGGTTGAATTAATGAGAAAAATTGCCTGCTCCCGTAAGTTAAAAATTTCGACACGACTATTGGTCATTGTCATTTATATTCGCTAAATTTAAGACGGAATTTGAGGTTTAGACTACAGCTGCTCTGTTGAACTAACTAAATCATAACACCTACCCTATTTCCTTATTACCGAACTTTGTTTGTATGTACTGTACTGTAAAACAGTTTTCTCGTCAGTGATTTTTTTCTAGGCTAAATGCACTGCAGATACTTAAATTGTCAGCGTGACATTACATCGAACTGTGCAAATTTGTCCCCTGTTTCACCATATAAATTAACAAAGTACACTCCCAAAAACCAAACAATAATCATTACAAAGACTCGAATCAGCTGTTCGAATTTCGTCACATCAGATGTAGATTGGAGTGTGAGTATCATGGACGTTCCTGTTTCATGCTAAGCTGGCATTGGCTCAAACTGGAGGAGCTACTTCATTGCTTATAAACGGAAGTCTGTTGTTGAAGTGTTTTTGCAGTCTTACTCCACGGGAACTTGGGGAAACGCATTATAGAGGAACTTGCTGATCACAGGAGAATGTGGACTGACTTCGCTGGGAGTGCATTTGGGATCTTGCATAGCTATCATCTTTAAAAAAATAAAAATAAAATAAAATCACTAAAGGTAACAAAATGAAGGGCAAAATTTCTTATCTAAGTGGAAGTTAGATATGCTTTTTAAAAACAAAACTAGTTACTAATAAATTAGCACTTACAAATCAGGTGACAGGCATGTAAAAAGGCAACAGGAATTCTGTATTTTAGAAACTTGTGAAACTGCTGATAGTCTATTCTGATATGAAAAGTGAGAAGGCAATAAGGTGGAAAACTGAGTTAGTAGCACTCGAACCCTCGTCGCGTGGTTTCAGATTCACCGCTCTTACCAATCATGCTTTCCAGAGCTCCAAATGTAGTTGGTTCAAGCGAGACCAATATTTATTGTTTGCCTATATTTCATTCAACTCCCTCATCATTACTGAGAATATGAATGTATTCTAAGTGCAGTAACAGCAGTTAAATGGAGCATGGTCAAACTAAATATTGATCTCGCTGACTGAAACTATGCGACGCGGGTTCAAGTTCCATTAGCTACTAGTTTTCCACTTTATTGCATTCAAAATAAAAATATTCATAATCTGATAATTCCTTACTAAAACAGTTACGAGGGAAGGTACGAAAGTACTGTAATGCTTCTTACAGTAATTTAAATTTAAATTCTTTTAATGCAAACTTCTTGAACCTAACAAAAAATCAAAGGAAATATAACATAAATTAACCTGAGATAAATTATCTCTGATAATTCTAAACTGGGAAGTTACTCAATATTACTCATCTTGCACATAATCGTATTCGTAACAGTAAACGCCATTAGGAGCTAGTTGTCTTTAACTTGCTGGTTTGTGCCTCAAAGAGTTAGCAAATTAAGCGACCATGTAAAAACTTCTGCCCATACCCATAAGCCTGCTGATACACGTCACAGAAATTTCTTCCAATCAAAAACCTGCTTTCATCCATGGTTATATTGGAAGGTGAATATGAACTACCCGATTTAGTGTCTAAGAATTAAGTAAAGAATTAATGAACTTGTGAGGAGTGCTTCTCTAAGTGTCTAAGTAGGAAATATATAAAGTTGTGAATTTTTTTATGCCAGTGTAGCCGGCAAAAGTGTGTGTAAAAGTTTACGATCCAGACAGTGTTTAGAGACGGAATCTATACCTATCTAATTACTAACCTAACCTAGCCTAGCCTATGTAACCCAATTTAACATATTACCAAGCTGTTGTACAATCTGCCTCTCAATACTGTCTGGATAGTAAAGCTTTGCCAAAGTGTGATTTGAAAACGAGTTTTAGTTACAATGAAGTGTTGCTCATTATGTATGAATTTGTAAGTAAAAGGAGGGGGGGGGCCTAAAGTAGTGGGAGTTAAAGAAAGTTATTTAGTGAGCTATATGTAGAATTCTACACATCGGAAGGAGAATTTCTTTGAGGCATTCATAGAAGAGCCAAGTCGTTTCTTCTCTCCATAGAAGGTAAGAACGTTTTAACTTTGTGCGTTCAGCTTTGTTACGGCCCCACCACGTTCGCATGTGGCAGCACGAGCGGGTCCTCTATCTGCTGTGGCGACGAAGGAGTCTTGACGACAGTTGCGTCCATTCCACCAACGAAGTTATGAGAGTTTTTTGTTTATATCTCGTGGGGAATGGACGCTTTGTTTCTCTGCATTAATTTCAAAATAAGAAGGGAATAACTTCTCAGCGGTTTATTCTATCTGCACCCGAAAGTGTATAAAGTATCAGTAAATCCGTGCATATAAATTATAAAGTGTAGTGAGCGATTACGGGAATAAATAACATGGCCATGGATCCAAATTCTCATCTGATTTGCAACTTAGGTAATTTAGCAACAACTGAAAACTAACCAATCAGGTGTGATTTTTGTAAAAAATTGCATGACTTTAACAGTATGAATTGGGATCAGTGATGGAAATGGGGGGACACGCGGGTACACGGCGTGTACCTACTTCTCAATTTGCAGTTGTAACTGATGGAGCATCAGTAATGGTAGGACGAAAATCGGGTTGCAAAACTATTTCTTGAAGACTTATATATAAGTCATCATTACATATATATAATATATAATATATATATATATATATATATATATATATATGAAATAGGATCCCTCCTAAGGAGACGTAGTTTTACATTTAGGATAAAAACGAAGACGTAGAGCAAAAAAGTCATTATATTTGGCTGCAGCCGACGTTTCGGGCAACTCTACCCATATATATATAATATATATATATATATATATATATATATATATACACACATTTCAACTGCAAAGAACACGCAGTATAATTAATGTAAAGAACGACGCTTGTATAGGAGAACATTCCGCGCGTGTTCTTTGCAGTTGAAATGTATATATAGGTGCGGCATGCGAGGGTGCCCCCCTCGGGGCATTGGTTTCTGCGCGTATGTAGGAGAATTACGACTTCTGATCGAGTGAAGACCATGGTGTAGTGGTTATCATATCTGACCGGCAATCGGAAGATCCCCGGTTCGATTCCCGGGTGGTTACCTCATTTTTTCATTTGTTCGTTCTCCCTCCTCATCTTGCGCGGAATGTTCTCCTATACAAGCGTCGTTCTTTACGATATATATATATATATATATATATGTGTGTGTGTGCTCCTTTTCCCAAGCGTGTACCTGGTTCCTAAAACCCATTTCCATCGCTGATTGGGACGATAGGAAAATGTCCCTTGTATCGAAAGTGAAACAAATTATGGACATCAGGTTTTCGACATACAGAGACTAAACTCGTTTGCAGTATTTAAAGAAATGGAAAATACGAATATGAATGCGATAGAGAAAGCGAGAATAATGGAAGGAAAAGATGACCAGAATGTCCCGAAGGAAAATGATGTGGATGAGAAAGAAACAAATGAAAAGATAACACGAAAAGAAAACACTATTGTAGAAGAAAGAAAAGAAATAAGTACTATCTGTGATGTTACGAAACTCCCAAACGAAGATAATGATAAAAAAGACTATAAAAACTATGAACGTTGAAAATATCATACATAAATATTATGGCAAAAGGGCATTGCAGAATGCAAATACATGAATGGGGAATGCATCTATGCTAGGCTGACCATACGTACCGTTTTGAACGGGACAGTACCGTTTTTTTTTATATTTCCTGGCCGTCCCGTCGTTTTAATAAAAATGTCAATTTTGTCCCGGTTTATGTACTTACTTTTTCATGAATACAGAATATTACATAACCCCCGTCCCTTTTTTGCCATCCCAATGTCCCGTTTTTGTCTCAAGGAAATATGGTCAGCCTAATCTATGCACATCCCTTTATGTAACTTCCATTACAAAAATGGATATTGTAAATTTGAAAAAATGCAAGTTCCACCACCTTAATATCTGCAAAACTTGTGCAAGGTACAGGAGATGCAAGTATGGGAAAAAATGCCGTTACCATTACCTTCAAATGAACATGACAGTTGAGCAACCAAAACCAATTTTTTAGATGTAACCAACACAATTCAGCTACTAAATACAACTCGACAAATACAAAGACAATTGACAGATAATGGAGATCCGAGAGCCGTACAGAACAAATGCAGAAAGAAATTACGTACGATAGTGGGACATGTATCGAAATAGATAAAGAAAGGAAAATTCTCGGAGGATCACAGGGCAACGAAATATAATTATATCACCAAGGGATAACGAATCTGAACTACATAAAGAAGAAAATGAAAAAAAAAATATATATGTTTCATGGGTAAAGAGGTTTATGGGACATCCTATATTGTAAATTTAGATTTTATTTTAACTTTTTAGCTATTGATGATGAAAGCTAATGATTTCGAAACGCTTGGATAAATAAAGGATGCTTTTTTTACCCCTGGCGGTCCTTTTCATTATATATATATACACACAGTATGTATATAAGTTTTACGGAGACCAGATTACACTAGGTTAGGTGGTTGTTTCAGATTGGTTGGTTTATTTCCCGCGAGACCAATCTCGGCAAATCACAGTATTTGTAACACATTTTGACTTTTCAAAAAAAATCTGGTCTCTGCAAAATTTAATATTTATTCAATAATGTTAATATAAATTAGCAACACCATGTATCTCAAATGACATTACAAATTATTGTGCGAGTTAATTTATCTTTAGTTTTTAACGCACTAACTACTTGTACTTTTCAACGCAATAACTTGTAATTATTTAAAGTAATTTTCTCATAGTGAATAGGTCTAAATACGTATTAATAACCATTTAATTTTTCTCTTTATTTTTTTTTCTGTCTTTAGGTAATCTTGGTTTGGTTAGGTCAGGTCAGGTGCTTAATGATTATATTACCTACACGAAATACTGGTAAAGGTGGATATCCGTAAAGGTTGTTTAATTAAATTTCGTGTAATATCTAGTAATCGCATTTCGAAGGCTTTAATCGGTTCTACCGAGTATTACAACACAACCTGAATCTTTTCGGTTTGACGGCGTCTAATATTTTTTAACATTACTTGTTTTTTATTGTCCAGTTTTAATCGAGGATTTAAAAAATAACATTCATGTTTTAGAGAAACAAATAGTGAGGCAGTTATACATTTTAGTTTAGAGAATATCATATACGCTTTAAGATTCCAAAATCCCTGAAAGTTTTAGGTCAACTGTACGCTCATGACGATTGGTTAGGTTAAGTCATAATATTTTCGTTTGTTTTGACAATAAACTAACGAAAATATCATGACTTAACCTAACCAATCGTCAAGGGGCGTACAGTTGACCTAACTGGGCATTCAGTTAACCTAACCAGTTGGTAGAGTCTAGAATTTGACGGTCCCGTAGCCATGACTCGTTTTTTTCAGCCGGCCGTCAAACCAGAAAGATCCCAATACGGTTTAAAAATATATATTTTAAACTTGTTAAATTGCATATAACTGCCTCGCTATTTGTTTCTCTAAAACATGAATGTTATTTTTGAAATCCTTGATTAAAACTAGACAATAAAAAACAAGTAATGTTAAAAAATATTACAGGCCGTCAAACCGAAAAGATCCCACAGCCTGAACTGCATCAAACGGTCCTGTGATTTGGACTTCACTCATCAGTTCACGAGTATGCCGAAAATTTTAGCAAACACAGATATTTCAGTCAAAAATTTAGCTTTCAAAGGTAGAGTATATACGTGCTCGCTATGTTTACATATGAGGCGCTCCGGACCACAAGCTGCCAAGCGCTAAAATTAAAAAAATGGAGAAAAATACAGTTAAAGTTTATCAACTTGCAAAATGCCATAACTTTTGAACTAATAACGATATTTGATTGATTTCGACCATACGTACGGGTCCACAATCTGCTCCCTGACTCACCTATGAGATAGAGCAGTGGTTCCCAACATTTTTTAGGCCAACGCCCCCTTATGTTCATCAATATTTGCTGGTGCCCCCTCATAAAGATAATAATATAACAGGATAAGTGATTATTAAGGGAAGGTAACAATTTTACAGTTTCCTAGCGCCCCCCTAATATTCTCAAACGCCCACTGGTGGGCGGCAGTGGCGGCTGGTGGTCAGGGAGGGTAGGGAGGCCCAATATTGTCTATAATATATGCTATATAAATAGAATAGATTACAGTGTTAGATGCCCTACTTTCTGCATGTCACGATCGTATAGAATTAATAATATCAATAAAATCCTCTTTCATAGTTCATAGTGATAAAAACAGAGGAGGCCCGGCCTCCCAATCCTCTGAAAAGCCGCTACTGGTGGGCGGTGGCGCCCACGTTGAGAACCACTGGGATAAAGGAAGGGTGGGGGAATATAGTGGTATAAATAACTCTATTCTGGACCCACTGGCGCTTGGCAGGTTGTGGTCCGGAGCGCCTCATATGTTTCTTACTGTTGGAGACAATTCTCGACAATATTGATATTACACTCACTCTAGACGTCAGTCACGTCAACTTAGTTACACATAAACTATCACCCGTTCTGCCTGAATCTAGCTAAAAAAAAAATGAATACCAACTCGCGTACATATTAAGGACAATCGTGCATAATGTTTACTTACTCCGTGCATTTCTCTAACCCACAAAGGCTTGCATTCCAGTCCTGGTTGACACGGGCACGAATAAGTGTACATTTTAGAGCCCCCTACGTCACGCAGTCGATTCCCAGGGGCGCAGAACTGTCCTGTAATTACGAGTGAAAACCAGTAATTAGGAGCTGAAGAAATACTTATTTAAATTTTAGTTCTCTTTTTTCGAAAAGTAAATATCGACTTTCACTTCAATGACAAACATTGAAATGCCCAATTATGTGTGTGTGTGTGTGCGCGCGCGCGTGCGTGTGTGCGCAGCTATGTGTGTTCGTGTGTATTTTTATCTGTGCCTGACGGTGTGTAAGTTTTGTAACTCACAGGAGGTACAAAACTTCTCTAAACAAACTAAAGTTGAATTC
>JAJOZX010000219.1:352500-360000 GCA_023014485.1 Bathynomus jamesi | reverse complement strand
TCATTGTTATTTCTTCATTACCGTGTCTTTTTTTTTTTAAGTTAGTCTTTAATTAGTCGTATCGTTGATTACCTTGATGGATACTGTACCTTTTTTTTTTAGGTTGGGGGATCTGTCTCCTGCCAATAACAGCATCATTGTCATTATCATTATCACCGTTTTTGTAGTCTTAGCAGTGGGTAGGGTTTTTCTTTATTATTATTACTTGTTTCAGTACGTGTCTTATTTTTTATCTCCTTTAGTGATAATTTATAGTTGGTTTGTTTTTAAATGTATCAAAAAACATTTAATTTCCGCTTATCTTTCCGCTTGCTATTTTCAAGAATATTGTACTATGTTATAAAATTTATATCCTGCCAATAGACAGCGGAGTAAACAGCAACAGTATAGTAACATCCTTTACAGACGATACAAAGATCAGCAGAAAAATCAGCGATGTAAATGAAGTGGAGGCCTTGCAGAGGGGCATGAACAAAATATACAAATGGTCAGAAGACAACAACATGACAGTTAACACCGAGAAATTTCGGCTCTTGAGATATGGTAGAAAAGAGGAACTTAAACAGACTGCATATTAATGCTCCAGATAGTCAGGAAATTCAGAGAAGCACGAAAGCGATCGATCTCGAGATAATAATGACAGATGATGCGAAATTCGAAACACAAAATCAGATAGCGATAAATAAAGCAAAAAGAGTACTGAGAACGTTCAAAAGAAGGGACAGGACAGTAATGATGACCCTGCTAAAAACACTCATTATACCGAAACTTGAATACTGCTCAGTTTTGACGTCCCCATATAAAAAGGAAGAACAAATAAACTAGAAGAAACTCAGAGACCTTTCACACCAAAGATTGATGGCTGCAAAGAACTCAACTACTGGGAAAGACTACATAAACTAAATCTGTTCTCCCTGGAAAGAAGAAGAGAGAGGTACACCATAATCTACATATGGAAAATGATCGAAAAACTGGTACCAAACCTCAAACTAAACCCAATTACCATTCAAACAACACTGGGAAATAGGAAAGGCAGGATGTGTAGTGTTCCCAAATTAAAGGCCCAACAAGGGACCTCCTCAACACTGAAGAAAAATAGCTTGGTTGTCAGGAGGCCAAGACTTTTTAACTATCTTCCTAAGGACCTCAAACATTACAGGGGTCAAAGTTGAAGTCTTCAAGAGAAGCCTGGCTCAGGACGGTACCAGATGAGCCTGGTGTACCTGGCTATGTACGGTGGAGAGCGCAAGAAAACAACTCGCTCCTCCACCAAGCCAGACTTAGAGGCAGGGCCACTAGCTTGACCTTCGTGTGAAGAGAGACCAATGCACGGAACAGCAACGAGGTAAACGAGGTGTATATACAGGGGCATAGCAAGAATTTCTTTTCGGGAGGGGCTAATATATATATATATATATATATATATATATATATATATATATATATATATATATATATATATGTATCAGGGTTGGGTCGATTAACTTCCAAAATTAACTAGTTAAGTTAAGTTGAGATTCTTACCAATTAAGTTAATGCAAATTGTAAAAATTAACTAGTTAAGTTAATTTTGAAAGTTAATCAGTTAAGTTAATTAATTAACTTTTTCTTTCTTGGAAGTAGTCTATAGAATCATCATCATATATAACTAATCGAGGTAATGATAAACCTGTAATTATGTGAGGTCACCTTGTATGTGTGGTTGTCAATGTCTGATAAATTATATGTATTTTTTTTTTGCATATTATATGTACAGGGTGTCCCAGAATTAACTATCTATTTCAATGAAATCGGACAAATTTTTTAAAAACACACTTTTATTTATGTTTATCATGTTTAATATGTGTTAAAAATGTATAAATTTCTAAATTTTGTTCATAATTTTATTTTCATAATTTTTTCATTATCTGGTCCAATGAAAGACCGTCTGAAGTCATAGAATGGCAAAGAGACTCTCCAAAAGTTAACGTGTGGCTTGGAATGACCAAATCCAAAATTTATGGTGCTCCATCTTGTTGAAACACAACATTATCAAGAATGCCATCATCAAGAAGCTGTGGTTCGAGAAACTGCTGAAGCATATCAAGGTAGACGGTACCTGTTACCGTTGCTTCCGCAAAGAAGAATGGGCCATAAATTTTGGATTTGGTCATTCCAAGCCACACGTTAACTTTTGGAGAGTCTCTTTGCCATTCTATGACTTCAGACGGTCTTTCGTTGGACCAGATAATGAAAAAATTATGAAAATAAAATTATGAACAAAATTTAGAAATTTATACATTTTTAACACATATTAAACATAAATAAAAGTGTGTTTTTAAAAAATTTGTCCGATTTCATTGAAATAGATAGTTAATTCTGGGACACCCTGTACAGCGCAAGACATAAGGATAATTTATTCTATGAGCTTTTATTATTTTTCTGTTTCTTATAAATAAATTAAATTTGTTTATGGTCTCAACTCAACTTTTCTCAACAAGTCTCAACTTTTAGGCCTATAATAGTTTTCCATTGTAAAAATGAAGACAAAATTAATTTAATAACAAAGTGTTTGCTAAACTGTATGTTTTATATTGTACACTATTGACATTGAACATAATCCAGATTCCTTACCAACAATAAATAGTCAAATTTAGACACATAAAATATATACTTCACTTCCAAATTAAACATGCTTGTTAACGTTACGGAAGATGAGGTTCTCAAACCTTTCATCTTTTAGCCTATTACATATTACTCAGAAAGATAAAAACAGCATTTTTATAGGAAAATTAATTGAAAATTAATTGAAGTTAATCAATTAATTTGAAGATATTTCAATTAAGTTGTTAAACTTTTTAAAAAATTTAACTAGTTAAATTAATTAACTTAATCGATTAATCGGCAAAAAAAGTTAAGTTAACTTAATTGACCCAACCCTGATATATTATAAGTGTGTAAATGAGTAAAAACACATTCCGAAATGTATTACAATAATTAAACATGTGCTGAAGGTACTTGGCATGGCGTTACTTACTCATAAGTAATGCATAGAAATATCAAACCTATGATTTTATTTTGGGGGCGGCTGATGCTGATTTCCTTGATCACTCTAGTGCATTATTTAAAGAGCTAAACCTATTAAAGCTCAATGATATAACCAAACTGGCACATTTTATTTTTATTTACGAGTGTAAGAACAAAATCGTTAATTTACAATGGGGAAATAGATATTTTGTAACTCATCAAGAAATTCACTCGTATCAGACCAGAAATAGATCAAAGCTTGTTATACCTCAATTTAGATTGTCTTCATCTCAAAACCTACCCATTTTCATTGGATTGAAACTATGGAATGATTTAAATGCCGCTATAAAAAATATTGTGAATGTAAATTTGCTTAAAACCAAGTTGAAATCCCGATTAATAATGGCATACTAACAAAAATCTAGGATTAATGTCCATTACTATTGTTTACTAATTATTAATTTCTCGTGTGTAATCTAGTATTAAAAACACATTTCTTGGTATTGTTCAGTTCTTATCTCTCGTGTATAATATTGGTTTCTTTATATGGTATTGGTATAGTGCCTTCAATGGTGACCTTGTATTTATCATGTCAGTAGTGGTAATTTAAGATTAATACATGTTTTAACTATTAATAATACTTATTTACTTATTTATTTATTTATTTATTATTAATTAATAACAACTAGCTGTTTATTTTTAATAAGAGCCCAATAAAGCCTAAAGCGTAAGGACCAAATTAAATAAATAAATAGTCGAGCTTCACAATTATTCATGTCATTGTAAATTGAAACGAATGTATTTAGTTTATTATTTATTAATAAAGGTTATTAATAATTGAGCCCCCGTAGCCCCCCTGGTCTACGTCCCTGTATATATATATATATATATATATATCGGAATAGTAAATTGCTGGAAGTAGTATATTGTTACAAAAAGGGGTGCAAAAAACTGTTAAGTGTCAACTGCTGAGAATTTTCTCAACTCTGTGTTTTATGAACTGCTGTTTACAAACGCCTCTTCCTAAAGGCGGGAAAAACACACAAAGTCAGGGAAGAAAGACAGCCCCTTATTATGATGACTAGTACAGTTCCCGCCGCTTCGCTGACGGTTAGACAGGCTAAACTACAAAAAAAGAACCCAGCCGTGAAAATTTTGAGCTTCACATTGTGTCAACATTTCTGAATCTGGTATCTCCCAAAACTTCCTCACCCCCATTCATGCAACTTGGGGGCTAACCCCCTCCCCCATTACCCCCACCCCTCCCCATTACCCCACCCCTCCCCCATTACCCCCACCCCCACCCTTTCCCCATTGCTAAACTACAGAAAAGAACACAGTCATGAAAATCTTGAGCTTCACATTTCCGCCCGTACAATTTCTGAATTTTTTTTACAATTTCTGAATTTTTTTCTCACAATTTTTTCTAACAATTTCTGAAAGTGTGACGGACAGACAGACAGACGAACAGCTCTCTTATTATAATCTATACTATAATAAGAGAGCTGTCCGTCCGTCTGTCTGTCTGTCTGTCCGTCCGTCACACTTTCAGAAATTGTTAGAAAAAATTGAGAAAAAAATTCAGAAATTGTAAAAAAAATTCAGAAATTGTATTACGGCGGCAATGTGAAGCTCAAGATTGTCATGACTGTGTTCTTTTCTGTAGTTTAGCAATGGGGGAAGGGTGGGGGGAAGGGTTGGGGTGGGGGTAATGGGGGATGGGTGTGGTAATGGGGAGGGGTGGGGGTAATGGGGAGGGGGTTAGCCCCCAAGTTGTATGAATGGGGGTGAGGAGGTTTTGGGAGATACCAGATTCAGAAATGTTGACACAATGTGAAGCTCAAAATTTTCACGGCTGGTTTTTTTTTTTGTAGTTTAGCCTGTCTAACCGTCAGCGAAGTGACGGGAACTGTACTAGTATAGATAAAAGATAAATATATAATAGATTTTAAAATTATTTATTTGTTCATTAATCTGAGTGAAAGTTAAAGGCAGGATTTAATTATTTATTGAAATACGTGGAGAGAAATGATTATGAATTAATCAGGAGGTAATTGTCACGTAGTTTATTTTACGCGTATTTGTTTAATATTTATTTGGTAATTAAAAATTATATGCAGTAATAATTAAATAATATATATATATATATATATATATATATAATCATTACATTAACTTGCAACACTTTAGAAATGGTACTTACTATTTTTCTTATAAGGATGTAGGAAGAAGTCCTTTATTATTTCGGAGAGGAGAATCTGGGGGTGAATAAGCTTCCGAAAAACATACTGAAGAACAACTCCCTGAAAACGAAATAGCAGATCCGGAAGAGGGAGTAGGAGAGAGAATCGCCTTTGACCCGTCTGTTGGTGGGGGACAGAATGGGAGAGAGATTCTACCTTCATAATTTCTGTGATTCTTGTTTGCTCGTTGTTGAAGGAAAAGAGCCCATTGCCACTGATCCCGGACAGAAGAGAAGGGAACTCTAATTCGTGTGACTGTTACGTTAGGATTTTGGGCAGTACGCGTCAGAAGATGTATTTCATGCTCGGCAAAACTCGGACCTTTCGTCATATAAATATTAACTTTGTCTTCCTTAAAATTACTTCCACTGGGTTTTATTTTCTTTGTACTTCGTACGTTTTCTTTCTCGAATTTATTTGGGGTACTATTATAAAGTTGAGTATTGTTTGTGTATATATTTTTATGAGGATAATCATTGAATTTAAGACTTTTAGTGATATTTTCCTTAACATTAGGAGTTTGCCCTTTTGTTTGATAATTATTCTCGTAACATTCTCGGTCTAGAATATCTTTTCTTTTCTCATTTATTTCATTATCCAAATTATTTTTCATTACATGCAACTGAGGAGGATAAAAAATTGTATTATAACCGTTAGTAGGTGATTTAGCACTTAAATAGTCATTATTACAGTTATGGGATTTTAAACTGTTTTTCTTAATTTCTTCACTGGAGGTTAATGACTGCAAATAGTGAGATTTAATCGAGTCTTTAACAAAAGAATCGTGATTTGAATAATCGGTAAGTGGAGAGTAAAACCCATTATAGTGATTCATTGGGTTTTCAACTCTTAATTCGGCCTCATTTCTGTCCTCAAAAACGGAAGAAGAATCAGAGTCAGAGAAAGGTGAATCAAAGATCATTTCTTCAGTTTCATTAGAAAATGAAACTTTCTTTTTTATTTTTATTTTTTTCTCTTGCGTGGGATGATGATCAGCAAATATTGTGGCATCATCATTATTAACTAAACCTTTCGTTTCAGCGATTATTGAATTGAGTTTGTTGGGAAAGTTAACGTTTAAATATTTCCTGCCACTGTTATCGGAGTCAAAGGATGTTGATTTAACTTCATTGTTACAAACTTCATTACAGTTTTGTTTCTGAATATTGATTTTTAATTCCGGATACGCAATGAGGTTTAAGTCATCTATCAGCTGCTGTAGCTGGTCCGTTGCTGTATTGCGAGGAGTTTCCTCTTGCAAAGTTGATGTAGCTGAAGATATTATATTTGAATTGAGTTCATTACTCAATAATTCTGGACCGTTATCATCATTTGAGTAATTTTCACTGTTATTAACAAATTTATTAGTTTCCTTCTTCAGTTTATGTAAAGAATGAGCTTTCGATGGCATATTCTTAACGTTTGTCGTTTCCTCTGTGCCAAATTCATCTTCAGACTTTTTATCAGATAAAGACTGTTTTTTTAGTCGTCTGAAATTGTTCAAAAGAGTTTCGGGACTACAAAAACGACCAAATATAATTTCTCTGTTACATTCTTCGTAAGGAACTTTGTAATATTCCTCCTCTAAGATGCAATCTCTTCTCAGTACATCCGCCCATATTTTTCTTTTTTTCATCGTCTCTGGGCTTAAGATTTTGGAGTAGGTTGGACTGAACAGGTTTTTAGGGCATTTAACTCTTCTACCGTCAGCACTTTTACTTCTAAACCTCCTACGAGGGACTCTTTTCGTCGTCTCTTCCTTTATGACTATGCTATTTGACATGTTAATATCTCGTATCGTTGGTATGGCTCTGCCTCTTCCATCTCGAGGTCTGGAAAGAAATCTAAGCCTCCGTTCACTTTCATTTTCCTTTCTTCGTTCTTCCGAAAACTTCGAAATCTCGAAGTTATCCGAATCGTTTGAGTTCATCGTGAAATTCGACCCTGAAGAGATTTCGCTCTCATTCGACAGCTCCAAAGAAGAATTGGATTGATTTAAGAACTCTTTATTTTCATTCTCGGAAACTTTACTCGAGCAATTCCGTGGACTATTTAAAGATGTCAAAGAGCTGGAAGAAGTCTTCGTGAATCCTTCCGACGATGATATTCCTAGCGGAGAATGGACAGGCCTTTTAGCGATTTCGTCTTTCTCGCCCTTCTTTTGTACAGAAATCCATTCCGTAGATGTCGTAAATATTTTTCTACCATCCAAAGCATTGCGAAAAACAGTTCGAACTACGGGAATTGTTAT
>JAJOZX010000219.1:330000-347500 GCA_023014485.1 Bathynomus jamesi | reverse complement strand
TAGTTAGTTGGGACGAATTCATTTTGGCGTTAAAAGGCTTTGACTGATTCCGAACGTTATTCTTTTATAAATACCGATTTTTTTTTGTTTTTTATTTAATTTTCTGGAAAATACTTTTATGTATGATTATTCACCCATTCACAGAATCAATTCCTGGTATTTCATTGCAATGAAAACACCTTTTTTACATCGTATGAGGAAATTCTTTCCTTCCACGATGACTGATTATCGTCTTGGGGTCCCAGCTTTGTCATCTCGCGGAATATGCAATATTTTTCCTGTTAAATGCCGAACCATTCATAATAAGAAAGAAAATGTACTGTACCCTTCTTCTGCGGAGAAGGGTTGCTGCCTCCGTTTTGACTGGTCGATGCGTGATTGTTTTATATTTATTAACGTAGCGACTTCCCTTGAACGAACCTGCGTGTTACCATTTCTTCAGCGAGAAATTTCATCGACATTATAATAATTTAACCTAATTTAATAATACGAAATACAATACAGGAAGCTCAGTTTCCTACTACGTTGGGGTGAATGCGCCCCAAGGGTCACCTGAGACCGAGCATTAACAGGGTAGTCGGCCAACCCACCCAGGAGCCAGCAGCGTCCGGGAGAGAACCAAAACCTCACCGCTGAGAGTCCACCAACGTCCGGGAGAGAACCAAAACCTCACCGCTGAGAGTCCACCAACGTCCGGGAGAGAACCAAAACCTCACCGCTGAGAGTCCACCAACGTCAGGGAGAGAACCAAAACCTCACCGCAGAGAGTCCACCAACGTAATAGCTGAGCTACGCGCGTTCATTTAATTTAATTCCTTAACAAAAAAAAATGTCACTAAAATGTAATGTCCAGGAAATGTATATACATGCAGGTTTGTTTTTCATACACGGATTTAAACTCCGCTTTATAAGTGAGTTCACGAAATTAAATTTGGATTCAACACTTTAAGTAGATTCTCATTGCACGAACCCACATTTCAGTAAAATACTTCATGTCACAACAAGAACGTTATAAATCTGAATTTGGCGGGGAGATCTCTTGTTTACGTTACCATAAAAAATAATTTATTAATTCTAGTGTTACGTTACATCTACGTTAACATCTAACTGAAGGAATTTCAACACAATCTATAAAACTAGTTATAAACGCGCAGGAGCACATGTGGAAATTCTATTTTGATTGCGCAGCGCAACATCATATCCTAAATGGTTAAATTCAAAGCTGGGCACAAACCGTCCGTTAGTCGTTAATTAACGAAGTTAACTTTTTCGTTAACGATTTAACTTTTAAGTTAACTTTGAAAATCATTATCGGACTAATTAACTTCCGTTACATTTAACTTCCGTTAACTCAAGTCCGTTAACCCAAAAAATTCATAAATAAACGTTTAAAAGTTTCTATTATTTTCAGTGCTGAGCAGGTGCGCAATTAATCCGCCACTGTTAATAGTGATGAACGAATTTCCATTTCCGCAGCAAAATCAAAATCAGGCGATATATTTGTTTCCGTCGCCACAATTTGTGTCTTACCAAATATGTAGTTATTTTGGCATTGGTTTGAGCAAAACATGGTCGACTGTAAAATCAGGCGGAAAGATTTGCCATTTGAGTTGAATGTTTCAACTTCTTTCAAGAAATATCACGAGCATTTTAAGGCACTTTCAATAATATATATGTAACAATTACAACAAATAACTACATTCGTTTCATTTGCAGTCTCTCTCTTGCGCAACATGTTTGTGCTAGTGAATATTTAAAAATAATCGTTGTCAAGTAAGTCATGTATATTTATAATATGTCTGTGAGTACCTTATTAGTAGTCTCCTTGATACATTTCAAGAACCATAAAACTGATCAGGTAAGATTTCAATTCTCATGTCACTTTGATGACATAAATTAAGTCAATTGATGTCTTACAATGGGAGCGTTTTCACCTTAACCCTTTATGTCCTGGCGGTACTTCTAGGTACCACATCTTTAAAATCTCCATAATTATTTTTCTGGAGACCAACTCCAAGGACTTGCTGACAGATGCTGCCTTCTTGGGTGAGCAAGTGTTGGTGGACTTGTTCATCAAGTTCAACACAGCCATCCCCTCCAGTGCTGCAGTGGAGCGTTTGTTCTCTATGGGCAAGGACATCCTGAGGGCCAAAGATCATCCCTGTCTGATGAAAACTTTGATATGCTAATTTTCATGAAGGGCAACATGCATCTCATGGACAAAATGGAGAACGAGAAGAAGAGGGAAAATTAAATTATATATATATTGTGTTTTTCATTTTTTTTTATAATAAAAGTTAACGTTAACGGTTTATCGGTAACTTCCGTTACATGTTTAACGAATTAACGGATTAACGGTAACGAAGTTAACTTTTTGGTTAACGGATTAGCGGTTAACGAAGTTAACTTTTTGGTTAACGGTGCCCACCACTGGTTAAATTCTTTTCAATTAAATTCGCCTTTCGACCAATTTTGCCTATCACAGGAATTCAAAAAGTTATATCGTGAAACTCCAATTCTGAATTGACAAAACATCCCGTATAATTTATAGAAATTAAATTTTAGCCTTCCAATTATATAGGTCATAAAATATAAAAGCTAGAAAGGTTTGCGGTCCTTGTTTACTGTTTTACAGACCGATCAAAGGTATACTTTTCTTTTCTGAGCGCGTGATTTAGAACACCTATTGATTGATTTTAAAATTAATTATTATTTATATGTTGGAATACCACATATAAAATAGTTACAAAATGATCGCGTTTTACTGAAAATCTAAAAATTAATGGTTTTTACTGAAAACTCCCATTTACATCACAACATTTATCTTTCACGCATGACAAAATCAAAGGTTATATATATATATATATTAGAAATTAAGCTCATACGAGGTTGGGAACTGCGGATATAATTTTAAAAATTAATTTCAGAAGAGCTCGCATCCATTTTTCAAGTGACGAAGCAGGTGAGAGTTTACAATTTTATTGTTATAATGAACGTTTTTAATTAAAGTTATAGCTAAAATTATATATATATATATATATATATATATATATATTTTTTTTTTTCAGCAGTTCTTTATACCATGTTACAATAATTGTATTTTGCGGTGCATTGCACATTTGGGCTTGACCAAATGGCCATGCAGGTTCAGTTGTGGTTTAGTTACAAGCAGGTGGAAGAATGAAGTTTTAAACAATTTTTCCACGACTCGGAAAAGTTACGGTACATTTTCAAAAGCCACATAAAATGTAAGTATCATGATATGCGGTCCAGTACCATTCCTACATGTCGTTTAAAGAGGTTTCAGACACTAACTATTATATTTTGAAATATACTATTTAATAATAGTCTTCAAAGTATATTTATATTTACTGGCCTTAATTCTGGAGATTTTACTTCTATAAAAACTATATTGAAGTGAAGAGAAATGTGTTTTTATGATAATGATGATAATGATAAGCTTTATTGGCAGGATATAAATCCCATAAAATAGGATAATATTCTTGAGGGTAATAAACGATAAAATAAATTAAACAAAAAAAAAATTTAAAAACTAAAAATTATGACTAAAAGAGAAGTAAAAATAAGACACGTACTGAAACAAGTAATAATCCTATATACTAGTGAGCTAAAATGTGTCTGTGTATATGTGTCCGCTTTCTTCGGAACCGTGCACAGACTAAACGGCACATCAGAAAATTCTGCATCCACCACCAACTGATAGCCCATGAGCTGCCAATGTTCTCTGTCAAGTTTCCCGGTCCTAGGTCACTCCGCGGCCGAGCACGAGCTATTTAATGTCTATTACGAGTGAATGTAAGTACTTCGAAAACGAAAATGACGAGAGCAAAAATACATAATAAACAGTTTGGTAGTCCCGACAATACGTAAGTACCAATATACATATATACAATATACATATACAGCTAGCTGTGACAGATATTGCTACATATACTGAAACATATACTGCTACCTGCCCGGAGGGCGATAGCGAGCTACCGCTTGTAAAAACTATTCACAGATAAGACTAAAAAAGAAAAAGAAAAGGAAGTAAAAATGCACGTAGTGACAATACCAACATTATATATATATATATAGTCATCATAATGATGATAATGGGAATGATAATGTTTATTAGCAGGAGAGAGATCCCATAAAATAAAGGTACAGTACAGTACCCACAGTATCCATGAAGGTAGTCAATGATACAATTAAACAATAAATGTTAAAAATGAAAGCAAAAAAGGACTACGGTAATAAAGAAATAACAATAATACAATTAAAGAAACGAGAAATAATAAAATTAGTAAAAACAGATTCATAAAAATAAAAAGCCTATGTAATGGAATGGCTAATGCGGGACATAAGTGGAGCTATAGACAAACACTTTCATACTAAGAGGTCCACATTCTAGAAGACATAAAGCAGGACTGATGAATAGCTTGGATAGATAATTGGATTGTCTGAGTTTTTAATTCTTCACATTAGATTGTATTGGGCACGTCTTGTTACCTCAGGGAGGCTCGGATCGTTGCGGTTAGCGAACATTTGAGAGGCTGAGCATCTTGGAGATAACTTATGTAGCAGTCTATAGGATCTGTTGTACAGCAAATTGAGGATTTTCCAGGAGCCTTTTTGATAAGCAACCCAGAGTTGCTGCTCATAAATATTAGTACAGAAAGTAAAAAAAAAATGTTTTATCAGGTCATCCCATAAGTAATGTCGTTTTTTAGATCGGAATTTGAAGGACAAAAAAAACTCAACTGAAACTTTTTAATCTAGTATATATTTTCCATCGGAATCAGTGACACTGCCAACGTCCTACAAGTTTTTCAATGCCATGTTTATAAAATTCAGGTGGTTTTGAGGCAAAAAACGTACAAAGACTGGTGTGCAGGTCATCTAAAGAAGTATACTGTTTCTCGTCAAGATAGTTTTGCAGACTCCTGAAGAGATGATAATCTGAAGGTGCAAGGTCTGGAGAATATGGAGGATGTGGAAGTTTTTCCCATCCAAGCTCCTCAATTTTTGCAGAAGTGATCCGAGCAGTATGAGGAGTGCGTTGTCGTGGTGGAACACGATTCCTTTCCGATTAACCAAAGAAGGTCTCTTTCTTTTGGTGCAGTGTTCAATCGATCCAGTTGTTGACAGTAGACTTGAGCGGTGATTGTTTGGTTGTGTGGTAAGGTTTCAAAGTGTATTACACCACCTCTATCCCACCAAACACTAAGCAACACCTTCCGACGATGAAGATTTGGTTTTGGCTGTGGTGTCGCTGGTTCTCTGGCACAAACCCACTGTCGACGGCGCTTAACATTCTGGTACAGTATCCACTTTTTATCACCAGTCACTAAACGGTGCAAAAACGGATCTTGGAGTTCACGGGAATGAAGAGCTGCGCTAATGTTTACCCGCACCTTCAGATTGTCGACCGACAATTCATGTGGCACCCATTTTCCTAACTTAGGCACTTTCCCGAGTTGTTGCAAATGTCGATGGATGGTGGACGGGGATGAATTGAGTTTCTGGGCCAATTCTTCGACAGTTGTTGAACAGTCTTCTTCAAGTGCGGCTAACAGCAGGTCATCATCAAACTCAGCAGGGCGTCCAGAGCGTGCTGCATCTGTCAAACAGCAGTCACCATTCCTAAATTTTTGAAACCATCTTTGACAGTTCCTCACATGCAGAATATCGTTGCCATAAACGTCCTGAATGTTTCGCGTTGCTTCAGTAGCACTATTCCCTTTTTTGAACTCGTAAAGCATTATATGCCTGATATGCTCTTCTGATACCGCCATGTTTATGAGGGGTTCACATAAAGCAAAACACACGTCTTCACTGGTCAAGGTCTGTAAAGTATGTAGCGAAACACGATAGATCTCCTCTTAGATATAACCTTCGGAAAATTTATGCTTAAACCGAGTAGGACTAGTTTAAACTTAATCTATCGTAAAAAATGACATTACTTATGGGATGACCTGATAGTTTCGCTTGTACAGAATTCGAAGTTCCTTATAATCATGTTTGCCTTAGCACAGTAACTTCAATATTGTTTCCTTATGTCTAAGTTGTCACTTAAGGAGCTGGTGATAGTTTGAATCAGATACTTAATTTCTTGTATGTGCTCTATTGGCTCGTCTCTCAATTTGAAAATAATATTAGCTGTTTGTGTTCAACATTTAGGATGGAGTTGCATAACCTTAGTTTTAGTCACAGTAAAATTAATGTTTTGGTTCTGTGAATATGATTCACAGATTTTATAAGACGATCCAGACCTTTCACCAAAGGGCTTATTAACATCATATCATCGGCATAGACCAAGTTATTTGTCTTCATGTCATCAATACAACATCCCACTTTTGCTTCATTAAAAGAAGCAATTAATCCATCAATATATATTAAGCAGCAGAGGAGAGAGTAAGAAGCCTTGTCTAACTCCGCATGGGGAGCCAAAACATTCGGACAATACATTGCCCCATCTAACAGTAAAAGTTTGGTGTGTGTGTGTGTGTGTGTGTACTTTTATTTCAATAAATTTAAAACATATGTTGGAACATTCTTGTCTCCTATTTTTTTAAATATAATATTGTGATTCACTCTATCATATGCTTTGCTTATATCCAAGAAACTACTGTACATAGTTGAATTACTGACAGTATATCTAAATACAATCTCCTTCAAAACATAAATACACAGGTCAGTTGATTTTTTAAAATTAAACTAATTCGGAGACGTCCATAACTAATCATTCAGTCGCGTAGCAAAAGTTTCTCAAATAATTTTGAGAAGCAGGAGGCAACAGCAATAGACCTGTAGTTTTCGCTGGAAAAAATGTCCCCATATTTATTTTTGACAAGGGGTTGATATAAACCCTCATAAACTCTGCAGGAATATAACTGTGAAGAAGCATGGCTGAGAACAGTAATCACATCGTTAGCATACTTTAAGTGCTCATTCGACAGGTCATTTATCCCTGGTGAGGCGCCTGTCTTTAGCTCTTTACTCAGACTCTTACTCAGACTCTTATTTTCAGGCACGCTTTTAAGAATGTCTGAGTACTTCGTTCTCTATAACTTAGCTATTTCTACCTCCTCACCAGCCACTCCGTCAATTGTTGCTGGGATGGCGTTCTTAGCACTCTTTTTTTTTTTTCTTGACACATTTCCAGAATTTGTCACTATTATTATTTAAATTAGCATCTTAGGCTTTTGAAGCTCGAATGAAGTCTTGTTCCTGTTTACATCGTCTTATGGCTGCTTTATAGTGAGCCCTGCTTCTACTCATATTCATGTAAGCCGCCCCTATTCTCGGACGACCAAGGAGACACCATATATCGTAAGCATAGTTTGATTCCCTTTTCAAGGGGGCTATAAAATCATTCCATAATTTTATGATGACAGTTGTACGATTTAATCCAAGGCCTTCCTGCTTCCTTTAGTATGGATGTTATATTATAAATAAAATTATGATATAATTCCTGTTCAAATGATTCTCACTTTAATCTTGTTGATAGGTATTATAATTTATAATACCTATCAACAAATTTAAAGGAAGAATCATTTGAACAGGAATTATTAGTCAAGATGCAATAATTCTGAACTTTAAAAAGGTGCTCTCTCCTATCTTCATATTCTATTTTCTGTTGCATATTAACTTTAGACCAGTCGACACGTTCATTGCTGCATGAAGAGTTATTGTCTCGTTTTATTTAACTTGGTACAATTAATTACTACTAGCTTCAATGGTCTATGATCTGAGAGAAGGAAATCGTGCAAAATATGAACTATCTCCAGTCATATCGCTAACGTACGTGAAAGTATTGCTATTCATACCTACAAATTCTACATCACTTATATTTAATTTAACAGACTCGCACGTAGTACACAATTCTACAAAAAATTCTGATTCCACGCCGGCATTAATGTCCCTCATTATTATGCACTACGAATATTGTGGTTTATCTGAAAGTGACTTAATTTTATATGAAAAAAATCGATATATTCCTTCAGATTACTGCCATTATTGTAAGGTAAATCGTAGTTTACAATTAAGAGGCATTTATTGTTTATATTAAATTCAATACCTATCAGTCTTTTATTAATTATCGCTCGGGAGAAATCTTACATATTTTTTTCTGATTAAGAAACCAACTCCATCGAAGGGGCCAAGGGCCTATCATAAGGTCGATCGTTAGAGAAGTCTACGAGTGAAGATGCATGGTATATAAAGTCCTCATGAATCGTAGACAAAAAAAATTAATTCCTTTTATTTTATATACGAATAATATGTTACAAATCAAATGTGTGCGGAACAAGATTATGTAATCAATATTTTGTATATTCTCCTCTAGCTTCGTTGCCACAAAACATCTTTTTTGCACGAAAGACACGTTTTCTGAAGAACACTCGATAATAATTTTAAGTTTCTTGGTTTTCTTTAGCTATATTTGTTTCCAGATATTTTCATTTGTTTTTGGTGGGATTCGGTCAATGCTTTCAAATGGCCGCTACCATATATCTAGCTTTCCAGACCCCCCCCCCCCCTTTCTTTTGGTAGTAACTATTACAAATCCTAAACATTAATCCCACCAAAAACAAATTAAAATATCTCAAAACTATTTTAGTTATGGAAAAACCAAGAAACCTAAAATCATTACGGAATGTTCTACAAACGATTTGCTGTGATGTTCCTGAAAGTTATTTCGAAAAATGTGTGTTTTCGGTGCCAAAAAAGATGTTTTGAAGTTATTAAGGCGAGGTGGGGGATATGCAAAATATTTATCATATAATCTCGTTTTGTACAAATTTGTAACAAATTATTTCTATATAAAAACACATTTTCTAAAAAAATTCTCCCTTCACCTAAATAATTTTGTATTAAAGTATCATTTCCATTAAATTTGGAGATGTTCTCAGACTTGTGACTAGTATTGTATATATTCTGAGAGGATTCTTTAATTTTAAATTGTAAGATTAGAGAAATCTAGATTTTCACGAGATATGTTACATTCTGGTCGAAATCCAGGGGTATCGGGTTTTGCCTAAAACACGCACGCACACACACACACACACACACACATATATATATATATATACTGTATATATATATTTTTTTTTTAATCGCTGTTGGCAGACTTAAGTCCTTGAAATTGCTGCGTCTTTGTTTTTCATGCAGTGATTTAAAATGTATATATAAGGTTGTAACATATATTCTGCTCGATTTTTTAGTTCATTCAGAACAAAAATTAAATGACATAATGACAAATTAATCATAAATATAATTCCCTTCTTTTTCTATAACCTCCTCCCACTTGTAGAAAAGTTTTTTATGCCACGTTCGAAGAAATCCTTTGGTTTCGAGTTAAAAAAAGCGATCACTTCGTTTTCGATAGCTTCCCTGAATTGCAACTTTTGTCCATTTAGGTGGTGTTGCAGACTTCTGAATAAATGGTAGTCTGAAGGTGCGATATCCGGAGAATAAGGTGGATGAGGCATTTTTTCCCAACCAAATGCCTCCAATTGGGCAGTGGTGATTCGAGCAGTGTGAGGGCACGCGTTATCCTGATGGAATAGAACACCTCTGCGATTAATTAATGCAGGACGTTTTTCTTGTAATGCCATCTTCACTCGTTGGAGTTGTTGGCAGTAGACTTCATCTGTGATTGTTTGGTTATCTGGCAGAAGTTCAAAATGAATAATTCCTCGCATATCCCACCAAACGCATAGCAAAATTTTCTTTGGATGGGGTCCATTCCTTGACTGAGGTTCAGGCTTTGTTTCACGGCTAAGCCACTGATGTCGACGCTTAATATTGTTATAGAGGACCCATTTTTCATCCCCAGTGACGATTCGATTCAAAAACGGTGCCTGCAGTTGCCGAGAATGCAGTGATGTACAAATATCGATTCGATGTTGAAGATTCGCTTGTGACAAATCATGCGGAACCCATTTTCCAACCTTCACTACTTTTCCTAACAGCTTCAAATGACGATGAATGGTCATATGGCTAACGCCGAGTTGCAGGCCAAGTTCTCTTACAGTTACCGTTGGGTTTTCCTCCACTGTTGCTTTCAGCAACTCTTCATCTAACTCATTTGGTCGTCTTGTTCGTTGATAATCTTTCAGACTGAAGTCTCCATTTTTGAACTTTCAAACCATCTCCTACACATCAATTCGCTCACATCATTCCCATAAACTCTTTGAATGTTTCTTGCGGATTCACTAGCGTTAGATCCTTTATGGAACTCATACAACATCAGATGTCGAATATGCTCTTTCGTAGGCTCCATGTTTTTTTCAATTACTGTAATATCGTAGGGGTGGCGTTGTAACCGTGTGAAAAACACCAGAGAAAATATTCATTAGCCTAATCCTACATTAGCCTAAGTCATTCTGTATCATTCTATATCGTGATAAAACCTGTGCGAACCTGTCGCCGCGTGTATTTTGCAACATTTCTAAAACTATTTCACATTATCTTGAGGTTATTTTATTATCTATCGTCCGTTTTCTAATTGAGCAGAATTTATGTTACAACCTGATATTTTGGTATATTTTCTTTCTATAACTTTCTTTATAATTTTTTTCATGATTCAAACATATATATATATATATATATATATATATACAGTATATATATATATATATATATATATATATATATATATATATATATATATATATACACCAGGGTGGTCAAGTTTCCTGGACCCAAGAGCTACATACGACGTTTTTCAGATGTACGAGAGCCACAAAATATTTTAAAAAGAATTTAATTATTAAAAACATATACATAGAGTTATACTCACATTATTAAATTGTTTAATTACTGCTTGTGGAAGGCTTAGTTTGGGTCTTCATTTTGGCTGTTAATGCTTTAAAGTCTGGCTGATGTGATGTTAAGGCGGTATGAAGAAGCTCAGTCAGGTGTTCGTTAGTGAGGGCAGCACGATGTTTTGACTTTACAAACTTCATTACCGAGAAAAATGCTTCACAGCAATAAGTTGTCCCAAAAACTGAGAAGTCGGAAACTGGTTTTCCTGAGATGAAAATACTTTGTCTCTGGTACTTGCTTCCAAAACTCAACTGCAGATAAGCTTTTATGTATCAACTTTAAACCCACGTCCTCCTGTAGCTCCAAAAGTTCTGTTTGTATTGAAGCAGCTTCCGTAACAAAAGGTAAGGTAACAGGACAGCCATCGTTGACGACATCAATCAGGAAAGGATTTACAAGAAATTCGAAGCATGGTTTTAACGTCTTTATTTTATCAAACCTGAACTGAAAATCATCAATTAGTCCTTCTAATTTACCTTTGTATTCCTCCAATTTACTATCTTTTATTTCAATATCAGGAAAAGTGTTTGCTCGGTTTCTTTAGGTGGGGAAAGTGGTCAAATTTTTTTGTTACTAGATCTTTTTGGAAGAGCTTTATTTTATTCTGGAAACTGAAAACTGTCTATGTAATGTCAGAAATGACCTTATCCTTTCCCTGAAGTGCCAAGTTTAGATTTTGAAGGTGTTGTATTACATCAGTAAAAAACATCAGATCCTGCACCTATTCGTGATCTTCTAGTTGTGGGTATGACTTTCCCTTTTCTTTCAAGAAATCAATGATAGGCTCCAACAGTGCAACAAACTATTCAGGAGATTACTAGTTGATAACCACCTTACAATACAGTAGAATGAAAGGTCATCTGGCTTATCTTGAAGATCCAGCTCCTCGATAAAATTTCTAAACGCTCGGTGCGTTTTTGCATTTGAACGAATGAAATTCACAATTTCTAGAACACATTTCATAACACTGTCATACCTAAAGTACTTGCTTACCAAATGACCACGGTGAATGATACAGTGAATAAAGAGACACACAGGATACTTGGGATCGCGTGTCAAGAGCCCAACTAGGCCTACATTTTGTCCTATCATAGCTGGTGCTCCATCTGTTGCAACACTGACAAGTTTATTCAATGGTACTTGAGCATTTGATAATGCCTCGTCAAGTGCGTTCTTTGTCAACCCCTCTGGTGGTTTCTCTTAGGGTCATTAAGTCCAAGAGTTCTTCTTTCACATTTCCATCGCCAGTAACATAACGAACAAATATCGCCAGTTGAGGGTTATCTTTAATATCTGTGGATTCATCGAGGGCCAAACTGAATGCAACAGAATTCTTCAAATCACTGTGCAACGAGCATGTAATTTCAGCACTGATCTGGGAAATACGTCTCTCTGTAGTGTGGCGGGAAATAGAAATGCTTGCTATTTGTTCTCGAAGCTTTGTGTTATCTGGAGCGAGAATTGCAGTAACATCGGCAATATTCTTCTTCACAAATTCTCCACTACTGTAGGGAAGTTGAGCACGAGCAATATTCCATGCCATAACAAAACTAGCTTCAGTAGTTAAATCAGCTGTCTTACACAATGATGAAAGTACAGTTTGTTGGGCAACTAGGCTAGATTTCAACATTGTTAACTTAGTCTTCCGCAATTCTGATTTGGGAGGAAATTCCATAATAAAATTTTTATGGTTAGTTTCATGATGACGCTTTAAGTTACTGGCTTTAAAGTGATTGAGTGCCACGTGGCAGATGAGACACACAGGTTTCCCACCCTTAACAGTAAAGGCAAAGCTCTTCTCCCATTCCTGTTTAAAAACTCTATTTTCTTCATATTTCCGTTTCTTACACTTTGTCTGCTCAGTCATTTTAATCAACTAAGGGATTGTATAACTTTGACTTGTATAGCTGAGAAAAATAGCCACTATTTGATCTAAGAAGCCAATTTTAAAACACACTCACTCGTAACTACACGCGGCCCGCAGGGTAGCTCGAGGGGTACTGGGCACTGGTGAGTGGTGGTTGGTGTTAATTTCGTAATTATCCCGCTTAGTGCCTGTCACGCAAAAGAAACTGTCGTACGCATGACGCATTTTATTGTCAATTCAATTTTTCCTTGGTTTTTTTTTTCATATTTTTTTATGTGAAAAAAAATTATATTTGTATTATGAATTTTGTCTTTTATGATAAATACAATAAAAACCAAAATTGTCTCGCGAGCCGCAGTTAACATCCTCGAGAGCCGCATGCGGCTCGCGAGCCGGGGTTTGGCCACCGTTGATATATACACTAAATCGTATATAATTCGTGATTATTGCAACTGAAAAAATAAATCGTTTAGATTAAGGATGGCAAATGTACGTCCCGCGGAAGAGTTTATCTGGTCGAAAGTCTTAATCCTCGTGAATCTTCATTTTTTTATCAAATCTTGTAAGGATGCAGTGATATGGAATGCTATAAATTGATACGAGTTGTCACTGCCAAGTTTTGTAATGTGAGAAATTCTTGGAGAGGTTTGGCGTAGGGATGGAAAATAACCAAAAAGTGTAAAACAGGTTTTCACCGTCGCTATATTCTTAAAGCCGGTTTTTACCGATGGGATTCTGTATGCTTTTTAGGGAGGTAAATGATCAAAATATTAAACAGAAATAAGGTTTTAATTGATTCAATCAAGTATGTGTAACATTTGAATTAAAAAGTTTATTATCGAACTTGATTTTTGAAATAACACTTGAGAAAACAAATAGCATTAAGTGTCTGATCTGACATTCTTGATCGAATCTTTGTGACGAATAAACCAGCAGCTGAAAACATTCTCTCGGACTCTACGCTGGTGGTTTTTATTGTAAGCAACGCCTCGTACATTCGATCCAAATTTTCGCTTCTATTCAAAGTAGCTTCAAAATATTTGAATTCATTATTTACGTCAAAGGTCTCAGAAGAATCTTTCTTGGGTTTCATTTTCAGTTTGTTCATCTCACACATGTATTCGTTCATAAGTTGATCGTCATCATTTACTGCACGACCTGAGCTGCATTGTGAATCTTCGAGTTTCAAAGCAATTGATTGGACTTGGTCGTCTGTTTCTGAAATCTGGCAAGCTTCTGGGAAAAGCCTTAAATGTATGATCCGCATACTTCTTAAGTGCTTGTCTTGAAGGAAAGAGGAACGGTGCTGATGATTCATTTTTCAAGACCTCGGGATTGTGAAGAAAACTCAGCAAGGCGACAGCTTCTTTTTGTCTTCTCGATGAATAGCGATCAATGAGACACTGACGTAGCTCAAAAGCTAAAGGATTGTTTTTGCTTTCAAATTTATCCAAAATGAACTTCATGGAAGATTCAGCTTTGAGCAAATTTGCATCTTCGGAACAGAGTCCCTTCAAAACAATTTCCAGTGGACGAAGCGTGTCAAAGAGGCTCTTTAGAGTATTCCATTCTTCATCTAAAATCGTCTCTGTTGAGCGTATCACTCTGAGGGCCTTTGGAATGCAATTTTTGAGTTTCAAAAATCTTTCTATCATGGCAAAAAGACTGTTCCACCTCGTTCTACAGTCAAGGATAAGCTTCCTTTCCTTTCCATTAAATTCATCTTTGACAAAATCCTGCAATCTCTCATTTTTCAAAGGAGACTTTCGAAATATGCGGCAGATTTTTCTCACCTTATTTATTACTTTTAAGTAATCTTCTCGAAGTTTTGGAAGAACAATTACGTCATCTATGTCGGACTCAAAAATTGCATCAGTGCATAAAATTTCACACTCGTCTTCGCTTAACTCATGTGCAGAGTGTTCATCTTCTTCGATGGCTTCATCTTCAGGGATAGGGTCATTTTCCCCCTCAACTGAATTTTCAGCAGTTTTTGAATATAAGATATCCAAAACCGCGAGATGTATAGCATGTGCAATGCATTGCTGGTGATCAGGTACTATTTCTCTTCCAAATTTGACCATTACTGAGGCACCGTCGATGGTGCAACCCACGATATGCTTATCTAGATCCAAGCTAAAGTCTTCCAATCTTTTCCTAACGATTGCAATAGTTTTGGTGCTATCGAGAGAACCATTTATTTTCACGAGACCAAGAGACCAATGTTGATTTTCATCATGAACATTAATATTGATATATCTTTGGTTTTGCAAAGATGTATACTCATCCATAGTTAATGAATAGCGGATTCCTTGTCTCACCTGATTCTTGAAGTTGACCAATTCATGTTTCTTTTTCTCATAAAAACTAAGCACCATTTTTCTGACACCATTATGGGAAGTTGGATGAGGCTTGTCGTATTTTATCTTTCTTAGGCTTTCTTAAATGAATTCACTTTTAGCAATTGATTGGAAACTCAGTCTATCTACACACGCAAGTTTCGAAATTTCCTCTTCTATGGACTTTTTTGCACAAACTCTTCCACTGTTCTTTGTTTCTTCAATGGCTGATTAATTTGGTCGATGTTTATGCCATGAATATTTTTCATGTGGGATGATAAACTTGAAGTAGAACCTCCACAACACTTTAAAACTTTGTGACATGTCATACACTCTGCTTCTCTTTATTTTTACGAGTGAAATGATACCAAGCATTTGATTTCTTTGACATGATGGAGTATTAAATCTTAGAATCTTAACTGATCAATGTGCAATCATCCACATAACATTCAAGACTGAAGCATCAATTATTTACACTTATAAACAAACAAAAAAAGATATGAAATGATGCAAAACGTAATTACTATGTTTTGTAAACGTTTGCAAACGTTTGTTTCATAGAAAATGGACCAAAGTGATCGGAGACTTGCGTAAAAATGTGAAAACCGGTTCTTATCGTCGGTTTCGGTGATGATTAAAAATTTTCATCACCGGTTAAAAACCGGGTTCCATCTCTAGGCCAAGTACCAGATATCTTTAACTCTATTTTATACTAATTGCCGAGTGTGACTCACTCATGCCCGAGCCAAACAAAGTATAATAAAGACCCCACTATAAAATGAGTTTGGCACCCCTAGTTTAATAATGACATAAATATACAGACTTCTGTATAAGAAATAGATTAAAGTGTATATTTAGTTTAGTCTCTACAGAAGATATAATTTGAAATTTAAAACTAATATTTATACTGTACAACTATGGCATCTACAGATCTACAGAAGCTAAGGCTAACAAAGACCCTAAGATCCACTCTAAGGTTAGCCCGAGAGAAAGGAGAATTAAAATGAGGAATAGTCTTATATAAACAAAGGTTAGATGAGAATATTGTTTGGTAACAATTACCGTGCTTGAATTCGCTTCATATTTTCTTTAAAATAACCAGTTAGTAAAATTGTGAAAATATCAGGTTTAAAACTCGTGAAAACACTGCGTTCGACATACTGAAAACATAAAGATTTTTACTATAAACGCTATGGAGTTAAAATTTAACTTGGTTTAACCATATACAGTAATAATGATTATTGGAAAGGGGCATTACCTCGTATAATAACGTAAAGAGCAATAACATTATTATCTCTTTCTAAAACAACTTGATTGGCACTGCTTAACCCATTAGTGCCGAGAGGTTGTTTAAATTCATCAGCGTAGGAATTGAGTGTAATAAAGGACTAAATATCAGTGCGCTCGTTTATTCTCTCAATCTCTCATTCTCACACACGCACACAAAAAAGATATTAAAAAACAAATAAATAATAATCTAATTTCAATCTGTTTTGAAATTTATATAACTGATCTAACCTAACCCAACCTAATTTTATATTTATTCACAACCTAACCTTTAAAGATTTTAACCTAATCCAAGAAATCCAAGAAAATGGAGGTTTGTCGTAATGGCGAACAACAATCCAAAAGGAACTACGGTGGACTGTGTAAAGTCGATGTACAGTATAGTATTGATAACATCAATAAAGTTATCAGGAGTATCGGAAAAGATTTTGTCACAAAATATACTCGTATTTCTTCATTTTCTTTTTATTATATTTGGGTCGAAAATACTAAAATAAACTTTAAAAAAAAATATATATATATATATATATATATATAGAGAGAGAGAGAGAGAGAGATGACAAACGCTTGAACTAACATTCTTTAATCACGAAACGTTTCGGGAGTCTCAATTCCCATCTTCAGTGATCATAACTAAAATAAGTAAAAGAAAAATAAAACTTATTGCATTACATTCAAAAGTTAAAAAGAGAAGCTTAAACTATATATATATATAATTGTTTTATATTACCAGATTTCTTTATATAATATGGTAAATACATGCTTTAAACAGGTTTATTTCTCAAAAATGTATAATTTCAACTCGAATGATTGTGGCTCATCTGTTCAACTTTATTTGAATTTTTAAAAATTATTTATTAGTGTATTTTGAATCTTGTACAACCATATTATATAAACAAATCATATATATATATATAATGTATATATATTTTAACCCGTTAACGCCGAACGTGTTTGTAGGGTTAAGTCTAAATGCGTGTATTTAAAACGGTACGTATTCGACCCAGTCGGCGTTAGAGGGTTAAGCTTCCCCCTTTTTAACTTTTGAATATGATATAATAGTCTTATTTTCATTTTAAACATTTTAGTTATGACCAATGAAAATGGGAGTTAAGACTCCCGAAATGTTTGGTGACTAAAGAATGCGAGTCCAAACATCCTGAAATGTCACTTT